>JAKSXO010000348.1:0-15000 GCA_024509115.1 Crotalus helleri
ATTGATAGATAGAGATAGGTAGGTAGGTATATAGATAGATACAGATAGGTAGGTAGGTATATTGATAGATACAGATAGGTAGGTAGGTAGATTGATAGATAGAGATAGGTAGGTAGGTAGATAGATAGATAGAGATAGGTAGGTAGGTAGATTGATAGATACAGATAGGTAGGTAGGTAGATTGATAGATAGAGATAGGTAGGTAGGTAGATAGATAGATAGAGATAGGTAGGTAGGTAGATTGATAGATAGAGATAGGTAGGTAGGTAGATAGATAGATAGAGATACGTAGGAAGGTAGGTAGATAGATACAGATAGGTAGGTAGATAGATAAATACAGATAGGTAGGTAGGTAGATAGATAGATAGAGATAGGTAGGTAGGTAGGTAGATAGATAGAGATAGGTAGGTAGGTCGATAGATAGATAGAGATAGGTAGGTAGGTAGGTAGATAGATAGAGATAGGTAGGTAGGTAGATAGATAGAGATAGGTAGGTAGGTAGATAGATACAGATAGGTAGGTAGGTAGATTGATAGATACAGATAGGTAGGTAGGTAGATAGATAGATAGATAGAGATAGGTAGATAGGTAGATAGATAGATACAGATAGGTAGGTAGGTAGATTGGTAGATAGAGATAGGTAGGTAGGTAGATAGAAAGATAGAGATAGGTAGGTAGGTAGATTGATAGGTAGAGATAGGTAGGTAGGTAGATTGATAGAGATAGGTAGATAGGTAGATAGATAGATAGAGATAGGTAGGTAGGTAGATTGATAGATAGAGATAGGTAGGTAGGTAGATAGATAGATAGAGATACGTAGGAAGGTAGGTAGATAGATACAGATAGGTAGGTAGATAGATAAATACAGATAGGTAGGTAGGTAGATAGATAGATAGAGATAGGTAGGTAGGTAGATAGATAGATAGAGATAGGTAGGTAGGTCGATAGATAGATAGAGATAGGTAGGTAGGTAGATAGATAGATAGAGATAGGTAGGTAGGTAGATAGATAGATACAGATAGGTAGGTAGGTAGGTAGATAGATAGATAGAGATAGGTAGGTAGGTAGATAGATAGATAGAGATTGGTAGGTAGGTAGATTGATAGATACAGATAGGTAGGTAGTTAGATAGATAGATACAGATAGGTAGGTAGGTAGATAGATACATATAGGTAGGTAGGTAGATTGATAGATAAAGATAGGTAGGTAGGTAGATAGATAGATAGAGATAGGTAGATAGGTAGATAGATAGATACAGATAGGTAGGTAGGTAGATTGATAGATAAGATAGAGATAGGTAGTTAGTTAATAAAAGATAGAGATAGGTAGGTAGGTAGATAGAGATAGAGTAGGTAGGTAAGATACAGATAGATAGATAGAGATAGGTAGGTAGGTAGATTGATAGATAGAGATAGGTAGATAGGTAGATAGATAGATAGAGATAGGTAGGTAGGTAGATTGATAGATAGAGATAGGTAGGTAGGTAGGATAGATAGATAGAGATACGTAGGTAGGTAGGTAGATAGATACAGATAGGTAAGTAGATAGATAAATACAGATAGGTGGGTAGGTAGATAGTCAGATAGAGATAGGTAGGTAGGTAGATTGATAGATAGAGATAGGTAGGTAGGTAGATTGATAGATAGAGATAGGTAGGTAGGTAGATTGATAGATAGAGATAGGTAGATAGGTAGATAGATAGATAGAGATAGGTAGGTAGGTAGATTGATAGATATAGATAGGTAGATAGGTAGACAGATAGATAGAGATAGGTAGGTAGGTAGATTGATAGAGATAGGTAGGTAGATAGATAGAGATACGTAGGTAGGTAGGTAGATAGATACAGATAGGTAGGTAGATAGATAAATACAGATAGGTAGGTAGGTAGATTGATAGATACAGATAGGTAGGTAGGTAGATAGATAGATAGAGATAGGTAGATAGGTAGATAGATAGATACAGATAGGTAGGTAGGTAGATTGATAGATAGAGATAGGTAGGTAGGTAGATAGATAGATAGAGATAGGTAGGTAGGTAGATAGATAGATACAGATAGGTAGGTAGGTAGATAGATAGCTACAGATAGGTAGGTAGTAGATTGATAGATAGAGATAGGTAGGTAGGTAGATTGATAGATAGAGATAGGTAGGTAGGTAGATAGATAGATAGAGATACGTAGGTAGGTAGGTAGGTAGATACAGATAGGTAAGTAGATAGATAAAATACAGAAAGGTAGAAGGTAGATAGATAGATACAGATTAGGTAGGTAGATTGATAGATAGAGATAGGTAGGTAGGTAGATAGATAGAGATAGGTAGGTAGGTAGATTGATAGATACAGATAGGTAGGTAGGTAGGTAGATAGATAGATTGAGATAGGTAGGTAGGTAGATTGATAGATAGAGATAGGTAGCAGGTAGATAGATAGATAGAGATAGGTAGGTAGGTAGATTGATAGATAGAGATAGGTAGGTAGGTAAATAGATAGATAGAGATAAGGTAGGTAGGTAGATAGATAGATAGAGATAGGTAGGTAGGTAGATTGATAGATAGAGATAGGTAGGTAGGTAGATAAATACAGATAGGTGGGTAGGTAAATAGATAGATAGAGATAGGTAGGTAGGTAGATGATAGATAGAGATAGGTAGATAGGTAGACAGATAGATAGAGATAGGTAGGTAGGTAGATTGATAGATAGAGATAGGTAGGTATATAGATAGATAGATAGATAGATAGATAGATAGAGATAGGTAGGTAGGTAGGTAGATAGATACAGATAGGAAGGTAGGTAGAAAGATAGATACAGATAGGTAGGTAGGTAGATTGATAGATAGAGATAGGTAGGTAGGTAGATTGATAGATAGAGATAGGTAGATAGGTAGATAGATAGATAGAGATAGGTAGGTAGGTAGATTGATAGATAGAGATAGGTAGGTAGATAGATAGATAGATAGATAGATAGATAGAGATAGGTAGGTAGGTAGGTAGATAGATACAGATAGGTAGGTAGGTATATAGATAGATACAGATAGGTAGGTAGGTAGATTGATAGATACAGATAGGTAGGTAGGTAGATTGATAGATAGAGATAGGTAGGTAGTAGATAGATAGATAGAGATAGGTAGGTAGGTAGATTGATAGATAGAGATAGGTAGGTAGGTAGATTGATAGATACAGATGGGTAGGTAGGTAGATTGATAGATAGAGATAGGTAGGTAGGTAGATAGATAGATAGAGATAGTAGGTAGGTAGATGATAGATAGAGATAGGTAGGTAGGTAGATAGATAGATAGAGATACGTAGGAAGGTAGGTAGATAGATACAGATAGGTAGGTAGATAGATAAATACAGATAGGTAGGTAGGTAGATAGATAGATAGAGATAGGTAGGTAGGTAGGTAGATAGATAGAGATAGGTAGGTAGGTCGATAGATAGATAGAGATAGGTAGGTAGGTAGGTAGATAGATAGATAGAGATAGGTAGGTAGGTAGATAGATAAATACAGATAGGTAGGTAGGTAGGTAGATAGATAGATAGAGATAGGTAGTAGGTAGATAGATAGATAGAGATAGGTAGGTAGGTAGATTGATAGATACAGATAGGTAGGTAGTTAGATAGATAGATACAGATAGGTAGGTAGGTAGATAGATACAGATAGGTAGGTAGGTAGATTGATAGATACAGATAGGTAGGTAGGTAGATAGATAGATAGAGATAGGTAGATAGGTAGATAGATAGATACAGATAGGTAGGTAGGTAGATTGGTAGATAGAGATAGGTAGGTAGGTAGATAGAAAGATAGAGATAGGTAGGTAGGTAGATAGATAGATACAGATAAGGTAGGTAGGTAGATTGATAGATAGAGATAGGTAGGTAGGTAGATTGATAGATAGAGATAGGTAGATAGGTAGATAGATAGATAGAGATAGGTAGGTAGGTAGATTGATAGATAGAGATAGGTAGGTAGGTAGATAGATAGATAGAGATAGTAGGTAGGTAGGTAGATAGATACAGATAGGTAAGTAGATAGATAAATACAGATAGGTGGGTAGGTAGATAGATAGATAGAGATAGGTAGGTAGGTAGATTGATAGATAGAGATAGGTAGGTAGGTAGATTGATAGATAGAGATAGGTAGGTAGGTAGATTGATAGATAGAGATAGGTAGATAGGTAGATAGATAGATAGAGATAGGTAGGTAGGTAGATTGATAGATAGAGATAGGTAGGTAGGTAGATAGATAGTTAGAGATACGTAGGTAGGTAGGTAGGTAGATACAGATAGGTAAGTAGATAGATAAATACAGATAGGTGGGTAGGTAGATAGATAGATAGAGATAGGTAGGTAGGTAGATTGATAGATAGAGATAGGTAGGTAGATAGATAGATAGAGATAGGTAGGTAGATTGATAGATACAGATAGGTAGGTAGGTAGATAGATAGATACAGATAGGTAGGTAGGTAGATAGATAGATAGATAGAGATAGGTAGGTAGGTAGATAGATAGATACAGATAGGTAGGTAGGTAGATTGATAGATAGAGATAGGTAGGTAGGTAGATAGATAGATAGAGATAGGTAGGTAGGTAGATAGATAGAAGAGATAGGTAGGTAGGTAGATTGATAGATAGAGATAGGTAGGTAGGTAGATTGATAGATAGAGATAGGTAGATAGGTAGATAGATAGATAGAGATAGGTAGGTAGGTAGATTGATAGATACAGATAGGTAGGTAGGTAGGTAGATAGATAGATAGATAAAGATAGGTAGGTAGTAGATAGATAGATAGATAGAGATAGGTAGGTAGGTAGGTAGATAGATAGAGATAGGTAGGTAGGTAGATAGATAGATAGAGATAGGTAGGTAGGTAGATAAATACAGATAGGTGGGTAGGTAAATAGATAGATAGAGATAGGTAGGTAGGTAGATTGATAGATAGAGATAGGTAGATAGGTAGACAGATAGATAGAGATAGGTAGGTAGGTAGATTGATAGATAGAGATAGGTAGGTATATAGATAGATAGATAGATAGATAGATACAGATAGGTAGGTAGGTAGAAAGATAGATACAGATAGGTAGGTAGGTAGATTGATAGATAGAGATAGGTAGGTAGGTAGATTGATAGATAGAGATAGGTAGATAGGTAGATAGATAGATAGAGATAGGTAGGTAGGTAGATTGATAGATAGAGATAGGTAGGTAGATAGATAGATAGATAGATAGAGATAGGTAGGTAGGTAGGTAGATAGATACAGATAGGTAGGTAGGTATATAGATAGATACAGATAGGTAGGTAGGTATATTGATAGATACAGATAGGTAGGTAGGTAGATTGATAGATAGAGATAGGTAGGTAGGTAGATAGATAGATAGAGATAGGTAGGTAGGTAGATTGATAGATAGAGATAGGTAGGTAGGTAGATTGATAGATACAGATAGGTAGGTAGGTAGATTGATAGATAGAGATAGGTAGGTAGGTAGATAGATAGATAGAGATAGGTAGGTAGGTAGATTGATAGATAGAGATAGGTAGGTAGGTAGATAGATAGATAGAGATACGTAGAAGGTAGGGTAGATAGATACAGATAGGTAGGTAGATAGATAAATACAGATAGGTAGGTAGGTAGATAGATAGATAGAGATAGGTAGGTAGATAGGTAGATAGATAGAGATAGGTAGGTAGGTCGATAGATAGATAGAGATAGGTAGGTAGGTAGGTAGATAGATAGATAGAGATAGGTAGGTAGGTAGATAGATAAATACAGATAGGTAGGTAGGTAGGTAGATAGATAGATAGAGATAGGTAGGTAGGTAGATAGATAGATAGAGATAGGTAGGTAGGTAGATTGATAGATACAGATAGGTAGGTAGTTAGATAGATAGATACAGATAGGTAGGTAGGTAGATAGATACAGATAGGTAGGTAGGTAGATTGATAGATACAGATAGGTAGGTAGGTAGATAGATAGATAGAGATAGGTAGATAGGTAGATAGATAGATACAGATAGGTAGGTAGGTAGATTGGTAGATAGAGATAGGTAGGTAGGTAGATAGAAAGATAGAGATAGGTAGGTAGGTAGATAGATAGATACAGATAGGTAGGTAGGTAGATAGATAGATACAGATAGGTAGGTAGGTAGATTGATAGATAGAGATAGGTAGGTAGGTAGATTGATAGATAGAGATAGGTAGATAGGTAGATAGATAGATAGAGATAGGTAGGTAGGTAGATTGATAGATAGAGATAGGTAGGTAGGTAGATAGATAGATAGAGATACGTAGGTAGGTAGGTAGATAGATACAGATAGGTAAGTTAGATAGATAAATACAGATAGGTGGGTAGGTAGATAGATAGATAGAGATAGGTAGGTAGGTAGATTGATAGATAGAGATAGGTAGGTAGGTAGATTGATAGATAGAGATAGGTAGGTAGGTAGATGATAGATAGAGATAGGTAGATAGGTAGATAGATAGATAGAGATAGGTAGGTAGGTAGATTGATAGATAGAGATAGGTAGGTAGGTAGATAGATAGATAGAGATACGTAGGTAGGTAGGTAGGTAGATACAGATAGGTAAGTAGATAGATAAATACAGATAGGTGGGTAGGTAGATAGATAGATAGAGATAGGTAGGTAGGTAGATTGATAGATAGAGATAGGTAGGTAGATAGATAGATAGAGATAGGTAGGTAGATTGATAGATACAGATAGGTAGGTAGGTAGATAGATAGATACAGATAGGTAGGTAGGTAGATAGATAGATAGATAGAGATAGGTAGGTAGGTAGATAGATAGATACAGATAGGTAGGTAGGTAGATTGATAGATAGAGATAGGTAGGTAGGTAGATAGATAGATAGAGATAGGTAGGTAGGTAGATAGATAGAAAGAGATAGGTAGGTAGGTAGGTAGATTGATAGATAGAGATAGGTAGGTAGGTAGATTGATAGATAGAGATAGGTAGATAGGTAGATAGATAGATAGAGATAGGTAGGTAGGTAGATTGATAGATACAGATAGGTAGGTAGGTAGATAGATAGATAGATAGATAGATAAAGATAGGTAGGTAGGTAGATAGATAGATAGATAAAGATAGGTAGGTAGGTAGATTGATAGATAGAGATAGGTAGGTAGGTAGATAGATAGATAGAGATACGTAGGTAGGTAGGTAGATAGATACAGGTAGGTAGGTAGATAGATAAATACAGATAGGTAGGTAGGTAGATTGATAGAAACAGATAGGTAGGTAGGTAGATAGATAGATAGAGATAGGTAGGTAGGTAGATAGATAGATAGATAGATAGATAGATAGATAGAGATAGGTAGGTAGGTAGATAGATAGATACAGATAGGTAGGTAGGTAGATCAGATAGATACAGATAGGTAGGTAGGTAGATGATAGATAGAGATAGATAGGTAGGTAGGTAGATAGATAGAGATAGGTAGGTAGGTAGATTGATAGATAGAGATAGGTAGGTAGATAGATAAATACAGATAGGTGGGTAGGTAGATAGATAGAGATAGGTAGGTAGGTAGATAGATAGATAGAGATAGGTAGGTAGGTAGATAGATAGATAGAGATAGGTAGGTAGGTAGATTGATAGATACAGATAGGTAGGTAGTTAGATAGATAGATACAGATAGGTAGGTAGGTAGATAGATACAGATAGGTAGGTAGGTAGATTGATAGATACAGATAGGTAGGTAGGTAGATAGATAGATAGAGATAGGTAGATAGGTAGATAGATAGATACAGATAGGTAGGTAGGTAGATTGATAGATAGAGATAGGTAGGTAGGTAGATAGATAGATAGAGATAGGTAGATAGGTAGATAGATAGATACAGATAGGTAGGTAGGTAGATTGGTAGATAGAGATAGGTAGGTAGGTAGATAGAAAGATAGAGATAGGTAGGTAGGTAGATAGATAGATACAGATAGGTAGGTAGGTAGATAGATAGATACAGATAGGTAGGTAGGTAGATTGATAGATAGAGATAGGTAGGTAGGTAGATTGATAGATAGAGATAGGTAGATAGGTAGATAGATAGATAGAGATAGGTAGGTAGGTAGATTGATAGATAGAGATAGGTAGATAGGTAGATAGATAGATAGAGATAGGTAGGTAGGTAGATTGATAGATAGAGATAGGTAGGTAGGGTAGATAGATAGATAGAGATACGTAGGTAGGTAGGTAGATAGATACAGATAGGTAAGTAGATAGATAAATACAGATAGGTGGGTAGGTAGATAGATAGATAGAGATAGGTAGGTAGGTAGATTGATAGATAGAGATAGGTAGGTAGGTAGATTGATAGATAGAGATAGGTAGGTAGGTAGATTGATAGATAGAGATAGGTAGATAGGTAGATAGATAGATAGAGATAGGTAGGTAGGTAGATTGATAGATAGAGATAGGTAGGTAGGTAGATAGATAGATAGAGATAGGTAGGTAGGTAGATAGATACAGATAGGTAAGTAGATAGATAAATACAGATAGGTGGGTAGGTAGATAGATAGATAGAGATAGGTAGGTAGGTAGATTGATAGATAGAGATAGGTAGGTAGATAGATAGATAGAGATAGGTAGGTAGGTAGATTGATAGATACAGATAGGTAGGTAGGTAGATAGATAGATACAGATAGGTAGGTAGGTAGATAGATAGATAGAGATAGGTAGGTAGGTAGATAGATAGATACAGATAGGTAGGTAGGTAGATTGATAGATAGAGATAGGTAGGTAGGTAGATAGATAGATAGAGATAGGTAGGTAGGTAGATAGATAGAAGAGATAGGTAGGTAGGTAGGTAGATTGATAGATAGAGATAGGTAGGTAGGTAGATTGATAGATAGAGATAGGTAGATAGGTAGATAGATAGATAGAGATAGGTAGGTAGGTAGATTGATAGATACAGATAGGTAGGTAGGTAGATAGATAGATAGATAGATAGATAAAGATAGGTAGGTAGGTAGATAGATAGATAGATAAGATAGAGGTAGGTAGATTGATAGATAGAGATAGGTAGGTAGGTAGATAGATAGATAGAGATACGTAGGTAGGTAGGTAGATAGATACAGGTAGGTAGGTAGATAGATAAATTACAGATAGGTAGGTAGGTAGATTGATAGAAAGAGATAGGTAGGTAGGTAGATAGATAGATAGAGATAGGTAGGTAGTAGATAGATAGATAGATAGATAGATAGATAGATAGAGATAGGTAGGTAGGTAGATAGATAGATACAGATAGGTAGGTAGGTAGATAGATAGATACAGATAGGTAGGTAGGTAGATTGATAGATAGAGATAGATAGGTAGGTAGGTAGATAGATAGAGATAGGTAGGTAGGTAGATTGATAGATAGAGATAGGTAGGTAGATAGATAAATCAGATAGGTGGGTAGGTAGATAGATAGATACAGATAGGTAGGTAGGTAGATGATAGATACAGATAGGTAGGTAGGTAGATTGATAGATAGAGATAGGTAGGTAGGTAGATTGATAGATAGAGATAGGTAGATAGGTAGATAGATAGATAGAGAGAGGTAGGTAGGTAGATTGATAGATAGAGATAGGTAGGTAGGTAGATAGATAGATAGAGATACGTAGGTAGGTAGGTAGATAGATACAGATAGGTAAGTAGATAGATAAATACAGATAGGTGGGTAGGTAGATAGATAGATAGAGATAGGTAGTTAGGTAGATTGATAGATAGAGATAGGTAGGTAGGTAGATTGATAGATAGAGATAGGTAGGTAGGTAGATTGATAGATAGAGATAGGTAGATAGGTAGATAGATAGATAGAGATAGGTAGGTAGGTAGATTGATAGATAGAGATAGGTAGGTAGGTAGATAGATAGATAGAGATACGTAGGTAGGTAGATAGATACAGATAGGTAAGTAGATAGATAAATACAGATAGGTGGGTAGGTAGATAGATAGATAGAGATAGGTAGGTAGGTAGATTGATAGATAGAGGATAGGTAGGTAGATAGATAGATAGAGATAGGTAGGTAGGTAGATTGATAGATACAGATAGGTAGGTAGGTAGATAGATAGATACAGATAGGTAGGTAGGTAGATAGATAGATAGATAGAGATAGGTAGGTAGGTAGATAGATAGATACAGATAGGTAGGTAGTAGATTGATAGATAGAGATAGGTAGGTAGGTAGATAGATAATACAGATAGGTGGGTAGGTAGATAGATAGAGATAGGTAGGTAGGTAGATAGATAGATAGAGATAGGTAGGTAGGTAGATAGATAGATAGAGATAGGTAGGTAGGTAGACTTGATAGATACAGATAGGTAGGTAGTTAGATAGATAGATACAGATAGGTAGGTAGGTAGATAGATACAGATAGGTAGGTAGGTAGATTGATAGATACAGATAGGTAGGTAGGTAGATAGATAGATAGAGATAGGTAGATAGGTAGATAGATAGATACAGATAGGTAGGTAGGTAGATTGATAGATACAGATAGGTAGGTAGGTAGATAGATAGATAGAGATAGGTAGATAGGTAGATAGATAGATACAGATAGGTAGGTAGGTAGATTGGTAGATAGAGATAGGGTAGGTAGGTAGATAGAAAGATAGAGATAGGTAGGTAGGTAGATAGATAGATACAGATAGGTAGGTAGGTAGATAGATAGATACAGATAGGTAGGTAGGTAGATTGATAGATAGAGATAGGTAGGTAGGTAGATTGATAGATAGAGATAGGTAGATAGGTAGATAGATAGATAGAGATAGGTAGGTAGGTAGGTAGATAGATACAGGTAGGTAGGTAGATAGATAAATACAGATAGGTAGGTAGGTAGATTGATAGAAACAGATAGGTAGGTAGGTAGATAGATAGATAGAGATAGGTAGGTAGGTAGATTGATAGATAGAGATAGGTAGGTAGGTAGATAGATAGAGATAGGTAGTAGGTTTATTGATAGATACAGATAGGTAGATAGGTAGACAGATAGATAGAGATAGGTAGGTAGGTAGATTGATAGATAGAGATAGGTAGGTAGATAGATAGATAGATAGATAGATAGAGATAGGTAGGAGGTAGATAGATAGATACAGATAGGTAGGTAGGTAGATTGATAGATAGAGATAGGTAGGTAGGTAGATAGATAGATAGAGATAGGTAGGTAGGTAGATAGATAGATAGAGATAGGTAGGTAGGTAGATAGATAGATAGAGATAGGTAGGTAGGTAGATTGATAGATAGAGATAGGTAGGTAGGTAGGTAGATAGATAGAGATAGGTAGGTAGGTAGATAGATAGATAGAGATAGGTAGGTAGGTAGATTGATAGATAGAGATAGGTAGATAGGTAGACAGATAGATAGAGATAGGTAGGTAGGTAGATTGATAGATAGAGATAGGTAGGTAGATAGATAGATAGATAGATAGATAGAGATAGGTAGGTAGGTAGGTAGATAGATACAGATAGGTAGGTAGGTAGATAGATAGATACAGATAGGTAGGTAGGTAGATTGATAGATAGAGATAGGTAGGTAGGTAGATTGATAGATAGAGATAGGTAGATAGGTAGATAGATAGATACAGATAGGTAGGTAGGTAGATTGATAGATAGAGATAGGTAGGTAGGTAGATAGATAAAGATAGGTAGGTAGGTAGATTGATAGATACAGATAGGTAGGTAGGTAGATAGATAGAGATAGGTAGGTAGGTAGATAGATAGATACAGATAGGTAGGTAGGTAGATAGATAGATACAGATAGGTAGGTAGGTAGATTGATAGATACAGATAGGTAGGTAGGTAGATAGATAGATAGAGATAGGTAGGTAGGTAGATAGATAGATAGAGATAGGTAGGTAGATTGATAGATAGAGATAGGTAGGTAGGTAGGTAGGTAGATAGATAGAGATAGGTAGGTAGGTAGATTGATAGATAGAGATAGGTAGGTAGATAGATAAATACAGATAGGTGGGTAGGTAGATAGATAGATAGAGATAGGTAGGTAGGTAGATTGATAGATATAGGTAGATAGATAGATAGATAGATAGATAGAGATAGGTAGGTAGGTAGATTGATAGATACAGATAGGTAGGTAGGTAGATAGATAGATACAGATAGGTAGGTAGGTAGATTGATAGATACAGATAGGTAGGTAGGTAGATTGATAGATAGAGATAGGTAGGTAGGTAGATAGATAGATAGAGATAGGTAGGTAGGTAGATAGATAGATAGAGATAGGTAGGTAGATAGATAGATAGAGATAGGTAGGTAGGTAGGTAGATAGATACAGATAGGTAGGTAGGTAGGTAGATAGATAGATACAGATAGGTAGGTAGGTAGATTGATAGATAGAGATAGGTAGGTAGGTAGATTGATAGATAGAGATAGGTAGGTAGGTAAATAGATAGAGATAGGTAGGTAGGTAGATTGATAGATACAGATAGGTAGGTAGGTAGATAGATAGATACAGATAGGTAGGTAGGTAGATTGATAGATACAGATAGGTAGGTAGGTAGATAGATAGAGATAGGTAGGTAGGTAGATAGATAGATACAGATAGGTAGGTAGGTAGGTAGATAGATACAGATAGGTAGGTAGGTAGATTGATAGATAGAGATAGGTAGGTAGGTAGATTGATAGATAGAGATAGGTAGATAGGTAGGTAGATAGATAGATAGAGATACGTAGGTAGGTAGGTAGATAGATACAGATAGGTAAGTAGATAGATAAATACAGATAGGTGGGTAGGTAGATAGATAGATAGAGATAGGTAGGTAGGTAGATTGATAGATAGAGATAGGTAGGTAGATAGATAGATAGAGATAGGTAGGTAGGTAGATTGATAGATACAGATAGGTAGGTAGGTAGATAGATAGATACAGATAGGTAGGTAGGTAGATAGATAGATAGAGATAGGTAGGTAGGTAGATAGATAGATAGAGATAGGTTGGTAGGTAGGTAGATAGATAGAGATAGGTAGGTAGGTAGATTGATAGATAGGATAGGTAGGTAGGTAGGTAGATAGATAGATACAGATAGGTAGATAGGTAGATTGATAGATAGAGATAGGTAGGTAGGTAGATTGATAGATAGAGATAGGTAGGTAGGTAGATAGATAGAGATAGGTAGGTAGGTAGATTGATAGATACAGATAGGTAGGTAGGTAGATAGATAGATACAGATAGGTAGGTAGGTAGATTGATAGATACAGATAGGTAGGTAGGTAGATAGATAGAGATAGGTAGGTAGGTAGATAGATAGATACAGATAGGTAGGTAGGTAGATAGAAAGATACAGATAGGTAGGTAGGTAGATTGATAGATAGAGATAGGTAGGTAGGTAGATTGATAGATAGAGATAGGTAGATAGGTAGGTAGATAGATAGATAGAGATACGTAGGTAGGTAGGTAGATAGATACAGATAGGTAAGTAGATAGATAAATACAGATAGGTGGGTAGGTAGATAGATAGATAGAGATAGGTAGGTAGGTAGATTGATAGATAGAGATAGGTAGGTAGGTAGATAGATAGAGATAGGTAGGTAGGTAGATTGATAGATAGGGATAGGTAGGTAGGTAGGTAGATAGATAGAGATAGGTAGGTAGGTAGATTGATAGATAGAGATAGGGTAGGTAGGTAGATAGATAGATACAGATAGGTAGGTAGGTAGATTGATAGATAGAGATAGGTAGGTAGGTAGATAGATAGATAGAGATAGGTAGGTAGGTAGATAGATAGATAGAGATAGGTAGGTAGGTAGATTGATAGATAGAGATAGGTAGGTAGGTAGGTAGATAGATAGAGATAGGTAGGTAGGTAGGTAGATAGATAGAGATAGGTAGGTAGGTAGATAGATAGATAGAGATAGGTAGGTAGGTAGATTGATAGATAGAGATAGGTAGGTAGGTAGATAGATAGATAGAGATAGGTAGGTAGGTAGATTGATAGATAGAGATAGGTAGGTAGGTAGGTAGATAGATAGAGATAGGTAGGTAGGTAGATTGATAGATAGAGGTAGGTAGGTAGATTGATAGATACAGATAGGTAGGTAGGTAGATAGATAGATACAGATAGGTAGGTAGGTAGATTGATAGATAGAGATAGGTAGGTAGGTAGATTGATAGATAGAGATAGGTAGATAGGTAGATAGATAGATACAGATAGGTAGGTAGGTAGATAGATAGATAGAGATAGGTAGGTAGGTAGATTGATAGATAGAGATAGGTAGGTAGGTAGATAGATAGATAGAGATAGGTAGGTAGGTAGATAGATAGATAGAGATAGGTAGGTAGGTAGATTCATAGATAGAGATAGGTAGGTAGGTAGATAGATAGAGATAGGTAGGTAGGTAGATTGATAGATACAGATAGGTAGGTAGGTAGATAGATAGATAGAGATAGGTAGGTAGGTAGATAGATAGATACAGATAGGTAGGTAGGTAGATTGATAGATAGAGATAGGTAGGTAGGTAGATAGATAGATAGAGATAGGTAGGTAGGTAGATAGATAGATAGAGATAGAGATAGGTAGGTAGGTAGATAGATAGATAGAGATAGGTAGGTAGGTAGATTGATAGATAGAGATAGGTAGGTAGGTAGGTAGGTAGATAGAGATAGGTAGGTAGGTAGATAGATAGATAGAGATAGGTAGGTAGGTAGATTGATATATAGAGATAGGTAGATAGGTAGACAGATAGATAGAGATAGGTAGGTAGGTAGATTGATAGATAGAGATAGGTAGATAGATAGATAGATAGATAGATAGAGATAGGTAGGTAGGTAGATAGATACAGATAGGTAGGTAGGTAGATAGATAGATACAGTAGGTAGGTAGGTAGATTGATAGATAGAGATAGGTAGGTAGGTAGATTGATAGATAGAGATAGGTAGATAGGTAGATAGATAGATACAGATAGGTAGGTAGGTAGATTGATAGATAGAGAGGTAGGTAGGTAGATAGGTAGGTAGGTAGATTGATAGATACAGATAGGTAGGTAGGTAGATAGATAGAGATAGGTAGGTAG
>JAKSXO010000348.1:20000-27500 GCA_024509115.1 Crotalus helleri
GGTAGATAGATAGATAGAGATAGGTAGGTAGGTAGATTGATAGATAGAGATAGGTAGGTAGGTAGATAGATAGATAGAGATAGGTAGGTAGGTAGATTGATAGATACAGATAGGTAGGTAGGTAGATTGATAGATATAGGTAGATAGGTAGATAGATAGATACAGATAGGTAGGTAGGTAGATTGATAGATAGAGATAGGTAGGTAGGTAGATAGATAGATAGAGATAGGTAGGTAGGTAGATTGATAGATACAGATATGTAGGTAGGTAGATAGATAGATAGAGATAGGTAGGTAGGTAGATAGATAGATACAGATAGGTAGGTAGGTAGATTGATAGATAGAGATAGGTAGGTAGGTACATTGATAGATACAGATAGGTAGGTAGGTAGATAGATAGATAGAGATAGGTAGGTAGGTAGATTGATAGATAGAGATAGGTAGGTAGGTAGATAGATAGATAGAGATAGGTAGGTAGGTAGATTGATAGATACAGATAGATAGGTAGGTAGATAGATAGATACAGATAGGTAGGTAGGTAGATTGATAGATAGAGATAGGTAGGTAGGTACATTGATAGATACAGATAGGTAGGTAGGTAGATAGATAGATAGAGATAGGTAGGTAGGTAGATTGATAGATAGAGATAGGTAGGTAGGTAGATAGATAGATAGAGATAGGTAGGTAGGTAGATTGATAGATAGAGATAGGTAGGTAGGTACATTGATAGATACAGATAGGGAGGTAGGTAGATAGATAGATAGAGATAGGTAGGTAGGTAGATTGATAGATAGAGATAGGTAGGTAGGTAGATAGATAGATAGAGATAGGTAGGTAGGTAGATTGATAGATACAGATAGATAGGTAGGTAGATAGATAGATACAGATAGGTAGGTAGGTAGATTGATAGATAGAGATAGGTAGGTAGGTACATTGATAGATACAGATAGGTAGGTAGGTAGATAGATAGATAGAGATAGGTAGGTAGGTAGATTGATAGATAGAGATAGGTAGGTAGGTAGATAGATAGATAGAGATAGGTAGGTAGGTAGATTGATAGATACAGATAGGTAGGTAGGTAGATTGATAGATATAGGTAGATAGGTAGATAGATAGATACAGATAGGTAGGTAGGTAGATTGATAGATAGAGATAGGTAGGTAGGTAGATAGATAGATAGAGATAGGTAGGTAGGTAGATTGATAGATACAGATATGTAGGTAGGTAGATAGATAGATAGAGATAGATAGGTAGGTAGATAGATAGATACAGATAGGTAGGTAGGTAGATTGATAGATAGAGATAGGTAGGTAGGTACATTGATAGATACAGATAGGTAGGTAGGTAGATAGATAGATAGAGATAGGTAGGTAGGTAGATTGATAGATAGAGATAGGTAGGTAGGTAGATAGATAGATAGAGATAGGTAGGTAGGTAGATTGATAGATACAGATAGGTAGGTAGGTAGATTGATAGATATAGGTAGATAGGTAGATAGATAGATACAGATAGGTAGGTAGGTAGATTGATAGATAGAGATAGGTAGGTAGGTAGATAGATAGATAGAGATAGGTAGGTAGGTAGATTGATAGATACAGATATGTAGGTAGGTAGATAGATAGATAGAGATAGGTAGGTAGGTAGATAGATAGATACAGATAGGTAGGTAGGTAGATAGATAGATACAGATAGGTAGGTAGGTAGATTGATAGATAGAGATAGGTAGGTAGGTAGATTGATAGATAGAGATAGGTAGATAGGTAGATAGATAGAGATAGGTAGGTAGGTAGATTGATAGATAGAGATAGGTAGGTAGGTAGATAGATAGATAGAGATACGTAGGTAGGTAGGTAGATAGATACAGATAGGTAAGTAGATAGATAAATACAGATAGGTGGGTAGGTAGATAGATCGATAGAGATAGGTAGGTAGGTAGATTGATAGATAGAGATAGGTAGGTAGGTAGATAGATAGATAGAGATAGGTAGGTAGGTAGATTGATAGATACAGATAGGTAGGTAGGTAGATTGATAGATATAGGTAGATAGGTAGATAGATAGATACAGATAGGTAGGTAGGTAGATTGATAGATAGAGATAGGTAGGTAGGTAGATAGATAGATAGAGATAGGTAGGTAGGTAGATTGATAGATCCAGATAGGTAGGTAGGTAGATAGATAGATACAGATAGGTAGGTAAGTAGATTGATAGATAGAGATAGGTAGGTAGGTACATTGATAGATAGAGATAGGTAGGTAAGTAGATTGATAGATAGAGATAGGTAGGTAGGTAGATAGATAGATAGAGATAGGTAGGTAGGTAGATAGATAGATAGAGATAGGTAGGTAGGTAGATTGATAGATAGAGATAGGTAGGTAGGTAGATAGATAGAGATAGGTAGGTAGGTAGATAGATAGATAGAGATAGGTAGGTAGGTAGATAGATAGATAGAGATAGGTAGGTAGGTAGAATGATAGATAGAGATAGGTAGGTAGGTAGGTAGATAGATAGAGATAGGTAGGTAGGTAGATTGATAGATAGAGATAGGTAGGTAGGTAGATTGATAGATACAGATAGGTAGGTAGATTGATAGATAGATACAGATAGGTAGGTAGGTAGATTGATAGATAGAGATAGGTAGGTAGGTAGATTGATAGATAGAGATAGGTAGATAGGTAGATAGATAGATACAGATAGGTAGGTAGGTAGATAGATAGATAGAGATAGGTAGGTAGGTAGATTGATAGATAGAGATAGGTAGGTAGGTAGATAGATAGATAGAGATAGGTAGGTAGGTAGATTGATAGATACAGATATGTAGGTAGGTAGATAGATAGATAGAGATAGGTAGGTAGGTAGATAGATAGATACAGATAGGTAGGTAGGTAGATAGATAGATACAGATAGGTAGGTAGGTAGATTGATAGATAGAGATAGGTAGGTAGGTAGATTGATAGATAGAGATAGGTAGATAGGTAGATAGATAGAGATAGGTAGGTAGGTAGATTGATAGATAGAGATAGGTAGGTAGGTAGATAGATAGATAGAGATACGTAGGTAGGTAGGTAGATAGATACAGATAGGTAAGTAGATAGATAAATACAGATAGGTGGGTAGGTAGATAGATCGATAGAGATAGGTAGGTAGGTAGATTGATAGATAGAGATAGGTAGGTAGGTAGATAGATAGATAGAGATAGGTAGGTAGGTAGATTGATAGATACAGATAGGTAGGTAGGTAGATTGATAGATATAGGTAGATAGGTAGATAGATAGATACAGATAGGTAGGTAGGTAGATTGATAGATAGAGATAGGTAGGTAGGTAGATAGATAGATAGAGATAGGTAGGTAGGTAGATTGATAGATACAGATAGGTAGGTAGGTAGATAGATAGATACAGATAGGTAGGTAAGTAGATTGATAGATAGAGATAGGTAGGTAGGTACATTGATAGATAGAGATAGGTAGGTAAGTAGATTGATAGATAGAGATAGGTAGGTAGGTAGATAGATAGATAGAGATAGGTAGGTAGGTAGATAGATAGATAGAGATAGGTAGGTAGGTAGATTGATAGATAGAGATAGGTAGGTAGGTAGATAGATAGAGATAGGTAGGTAGGTAGATAGATAGATAGAGATAGGTAGGTAGGTAGATAGATAGATAGAGATAGGTAGGTAGGTAGATTGATAGATAGAGATAGGTAGGTAGGTAGGTAGATAGATAGAGATAGGTAGGTAGGTAGATTGATAGATAGAGATAGGTAGGTAGGTAGATTGATAGATACAGATAGGTAGGTAGATTGATAGATAGATACAGATAGGTAGGTAGGTAGATTGATAGATAGAGATAGGTAGGTAGGTAGATTGATAGATAGAGATAGGTAGATAGGTAGATAGATAGATACAGATAGGTAGGTAGGTAGATAGATAGATAGAGATAGGTAGGTAGGTAGATAGATAGATAGAGATAGGTAGGTAGGTAGGTAATAGATAGAGATAGGTAGGTAGCTAGATTGATAGATAGAGATAGGTAGGTAGGTAGGTAGATAGATAGAGATAGGTAGGTAGGTAGATTGATAGATAGAGATAGGTAGGTAGGTAGATAGATAGATACAGATAGGTAGGTAGGTAGATTGATAGATAGAGATAGGTAGGTAGGTAGATAGATAGATAGAGATAGGTAGGTAGGTAGATAGATAGAGATAGGTAGGTAGGTAGATAGATAGATAGAGATAGGTAGGTAGGTAGATAGATAGATAGAGATAGGTAGGTAGGTAGGTAGATAGATAGAGATAGGGAGGTAGGTAGATTGATAGATAGAGATAGGTAGGTAGATAGATTGATAGATAGAGATAGGTAGGTAGGTAGATTGATAGATAGAGATAGGTAGGTAGGTAGATAGATAGAGATAGGTAGGTAGGTAGATTGATAGATACAGATAGGTAGGTAGGTAGATAGATAGATACAGATAGGTAGGTAGGTAGATAGATAGAGATAGGTAGGTAGGTAGATAGATAGATACAGATAGGTAGGTAGGTAGATAGATAGATACAGATAGGTAGGTAGGTAGATTGATAGATAGAGATAGGTAGGTAGGTAGATTGATAGATAGAGATAGGTAGATAGGTAGATAGATAGATAGAGATAGGTAGGTAGGTAGATTGATAGATAGAGATAGGTAGGTAGGTAGGTAGATAGATAGATAGAGATACTTAGGTAGGTAGGTAGATAGATACAGATAGGTAAGTAGATAGATAAATACAGATAGGTGGGTAGGTAGATAGATAGATAGAGATAGGTAGGTAGGTAGATTGATAGATAGAGATAGGTAGGTAGATAGATAGATAGAGATAGGTAGGTAGGTAGATTGATAGATACAGATAGGTAGGTAGGTAGATAGATAGATACAGATAGGTAGGTAGGTAGATAGATAGATAGAGATAGGTAGGTAGGTAGATAGATAGATAGAGATAGGTTGGTAGGTAGGTAGATAGATAGAGATAGGTAGGTAGGTAGATTGATAGATAGAGATAGGTAGGTAGGTAGATAGATAGATAGAGATAGGTAGGTAGGTAGATTGATAGATACAGATATGTAGGTAGGTAGATAGATAGATAGAGATAGGTAGGTAGGTAGATAGATAGATACAGATAGGTAGGTAGGTAGATTGATAGAGATAGGTAGGTAGGTACATTGATAGATACAGATAGGTAGGTAGGTAGATAGATAGATAGAGATAGGTAGGTAGGTAGATTGATAGATAGAGATAGGTAGGTAGGTAGATAGATTGATAGATACAGATAGGTAAGTAGATAGATAAATACAGATAGGTGGGTAGGTAGATAGATAGATAGAGATAGGTAGGTAGGTAGATTGATAGATAGAGATAGGTAGGTAGATAGATAGATAGAGATAGGTAGGTAGGTAGATTGATAGATACAGATAGGTAGGTAGGTAGATAGATAGATACAGATAGGTAGGTAGGTAGATAGATAGATAGAGATAGGTAGGTAGGTAGATAGATAGATAGAGATAGGTTGGTAGGTAGGTAGATAGATAGAGATAGGTAGGTAGGTAGATTGATAGATAGGGATAGGTAGGTAGGTAGGTAGGTAGGTAGATAGATAGAGATAGGTAGGTAGGTAGATTGATAGATAGAGATAGGTAGGTAGGTAGATAGATAGATACAGATAGGTAGGTAGGTAGATTGATAGATAGAGATAGGTAGGTAGGTAGATAGATAGAGATAGGTAGGTAGGTAGATAGATAGATAGATAGAGATAGGTAGGTAGGTAGATTGATAGATAGAGATAGGTAGGTAGGTAGGTAGATAGATAGAGATAGGTAGGTAGGTAGATTGATAGATAGAGATAGGTAGGTAGGTAGATTGATAGATACAGATAGGTAGGTAGGTAGATAGATAGATACAGATAGGTAGGTAGGTAGATTGATAGATAGAGATAGGTAGATATGTAGATAGATAGATACAGATAGGTAGGTAGGTAGATATATAGATACAGATAGGTAGGTAGGTAGATAGATAGATAGAGATAGGTAGGTAGGTAGATTGATAGATACAGATAGGTAGGTAGGTAGATAGATAGATACAGATAGGTAGGTAGGTAGATTGATAGATAGAGATAGGTAGGTAGGTACATTGATCGATACAGATAGGTAGGTAGGTAGATAGATAGATAGAGATAGGTAGGTAGGTAGATTGATAGATAGAGATAGGTAGGTAGGTAGATAGATAGATAGAGATAGGTAGGTAGGTAGATTGATAGATACAGATAGGTAGGTAGGTAGATTGATAGATATAGGTAGATAGGTAGATAGATAGATACAGATAGGTAGGTAGGTAGATTGATAGATAGAGATAGGTAGGTAGGTAGATAGATAGATAGAGATAGGTAGATAGGTAGATAGATAGATACAGATAGGTAAGTAGGTAGATTGATAGATAGAGATAGGTAGATAGGTAGATAGATAGATACAGATAGGTGGGTAGGTAGATAGATAGATAGAGATAGGTAGGTAGGTAGATTGATAGATAGAGATAGGTAAATAGGTAGATAGATAGATACAGATAGGTAGGTAGGTAGATTGATAGATAGAGATAGGTAGGTAGGTAGATAGATAGATAGAGATAGGTAGGTAGGTAGATAGATAGATAGAGATAGGTAGGTAGATAGATAGATAGAGATAGGTAGGTAGGTAGATTGATAGATACAGATAGGTAGGTAGGTAGATTGATAGATAGAGATAGGTAGGTAGATAGATAGATAGAGATAGGTAGGTAGGTAGATTGATAGATACAGATAGGTAGGTAGGTAGATAGATAGATACAGATAGGTAGGTAGGTAGATAGATAGATAGATAGAGATAGGTAGGTAGGTAGATAGATAGATAGAGATAGGTAGGTAGGTAGATAGATAGATAGAGATAGGTAGGTAGGTAGATTGATAGATACAGATAGGTAGGTAGGTAGATAGATAGATACAGATAGGTAGGTAGGTAGATTGATAGATAGAGATAGGTAGGTAGGTACATTGATAGATACAGATAGGTAGGTAGGTAGATAGATAGATAGAGATAGGTAGGTAGGTAGATTGATAGATAGAGATAGGCAGGTAGGTAGATAGATAGATAGAGATAGGTAGGTAGGTAGATTGATAGATACAGATAGGTAGGTAGGTAGATAGATAGATACAGATAGGTAGGTAAGTAGATTGATAGATAGAGATAGGTAGGTAGGTACATTGATAGATAGAGATAGGTAGGTAAGTAGATTGATAGATAGAGATAGGTAGGTAGGTAGATAGATAGATAGAGATAGGTAGGTAGGTAGATAGATAGATAGAGATAGGTAGGTAGGTAGATTGATAGATAGAGATAGGTAGGTAGGTAGATAGATAGAGATAGGTAGGTAGGTAGATAGATAGATAGAGATAAGTAGGTAGGTAGATAGATAGATAGAGATAGGTAGGTAGGTAGATTGATAG
>JAKSXO010000348.1:32500-59950 GCA_024509115.1 Crotalus helleri
TAGATAGATAGATACAGATAGGTAGGTAGGTAGATTGATAGATAGAGATAGGTAGATATGTAGATAGATAGATACAGATAGGTAGGTAGGTAGATATATAGATACAGATAGGTAGGTAGGTAGATAGATAGATAGAGATAGGTAGGTAGGTAGATTGATAGATACAGATAGGTAGGTAGGTAGATAGATAGATACAGATAGGTAGGTAGGTAGATTGATAGATAGAGATAGGTAGGTAGGTACATTGATCGATACAGATAGGTAGGTAGGTAGATAGATAGATAGAGATAGGTAGGTAGGTAGATTGATAGATAGAGATAGGTAGGTAGGTAGATAGATAGATAGAGATAGGTAGGTAGGTAGATTGATAGATACAGATAGGTAGGTAGGTAGATTGATAGATATAGGTAGATAGGTAGATAGATAGATACAGATAGGTAGGTAGGTAGATTGATAGATAGAGATAGGTAGGTAGGTAGATAGATAGATAGAGATAGGTAGATAGGTAGATAGATAGATACAGATAGGTAAGTAGGTAGATTGATAGATAGAGATAGGTAGATAGGTAGATAGATAGATACAGATAGGTGGGTAGGTAGATAGATAGATAGAGATAGGTAGGTAGGTAGATTGATAGATAGAGATAGGTAAATAGGTAGATAGATAGATACAGATAGGTAGGTAGGTAGATTGATAGATAGAGATAGGTAGGTAGGTAGATAGATAGATAGAGATAGGTAGGTAGGTAGATAGATAGATAGAGATAGGTAGGTAGATAGATAGATAGAGATAGGTAGGTAGGTAGATTGATAGATACAGATAGGTAGGTAGGTAGATTGATAGATAGAGATAGGTAGGTAGATAGATAGATAGAGATAGGTAGGTAGGTAGATTGATAGATACAGATAGGTAGGTAGGTAGATAGATAGATACAGATAGGTAGGTAGGTAGATAGATAGATAGATAGAGATAGGTAGGTAGGTAGATAGATAGATAGAGATAGGTAGGTAGGTAGATAGATAGATAGAGATAGGTAGGTAGGTAGATTGATAGATACAGATAGGTAGGTAGGTAGATAGATAGATACAGATAGGTAGGTAGGTAGATTGATAGATAGAGATAGGTAGGTAGGTACATTGATAGATACAGATAGGTAGGTAGGTAGATAGATAGATAGAGATAGGTAGGTAGGTAGATTGATAGATAGAGATAGGCAGGTAGGTAGATAGATAGATAGAGATAGGTAGGTAGGTAGATTGATAGATACAGATAGGTAGGTAGGTAGATAGATAGATACAGATAGGTAGGTAGGTAGATTGATAGATAGAGATAGGTAGGTAGGTACATTGATAGATACAGATAGGTAGGTAGGTAGATAGATAGATAGAGATAGGTAGGTAGGTAGATTGATAGATAGAGATAGGTAGGTAGGTAGATAGATAGATAGAGATAGGTAGGTAGGTAGATTGATAGATACAGATAGGTAGGTAGGTAGATTGATAGATATAGGTAGATAGGTAGATAGATAGATACAGATAGGTAGGTAGGTAGATTGATAGATAGAGATAGGTAGGTAGGTAGATAGATAGATAGAGATAGGTAGGTAGGTAGATTGATAGATACAGATATGTAGGTAGGTAGATAGATAGATAGAGATAGGTAGGTAGGTAGATAGATACAGATAGGTAGGTAGGTAGATAGATAGATACAGATAGGTAGGTAGGTAGATTGATAGATAGAGATAGGTAGGTAGGTAGATTGATAGATAGAGATAGGTAGATAGGTAGATAGATAGAGATAGGTAGGTAGGTAGATTGATAGATAGAGATACGTAGGTAGGTAGGTAGATAGATACAGATAGGTAAGTAGATAGATAAATACAGATAGGTGGGTAGGTAGATAGATCGATAGAGATAGGTAGGTAGGTAGATTGATAGATAGAGATAGGTAGGTAGGTAGATAGATAGATAGAGATAGGTAGGTAGGTAGATTGATAGATACAGATAGGTAGGGAGGTAGGTAGATTGATAGATATAGGTAGATAGGTAGATAGATAGATACAGATAGGTAGGTAGGTAGATTGATAGATAGAGATAGGTAGGTAGGTAGATAGATAGATAGAGATAGGTAGGTAGGTAGATTGATAGATACAGATAGGTAGGTAGGTAGATAGATAGATACAGATAGGTAGGTAAGTAGATTGATAGATAGAGATAGGTAGGTAGGTACATTGATAGATAGAGATAGGTAGGTAAGTAGATTGATAGATAGAGATAGGTAGGTAGGTAGATAGATAGATAGAGATAGGTAGGTAGGTAGATAGATAGATAGAGATAGGTAGGTAGGTAGATTGATAGATAGAGATAGGTAGGTAGGTAGATAGATAGAGATAGGTAGGTAGGTAGATAGATAGATAGAGATAGGTAGGTAGGTAGATAGATAGATAGAGATAGGTAGGTAGGTAGATTGATAGATAGAGATAGGTAGGTAGGTAGGTAGATAGATAGAGATAGGTAGGTAGGTAGATTGATAGATAGAGATAGGTAGGTAGGTAGATTGATAGATACAGATAGGTAGGTAGATTGATAGATAGATACAGATAGGTAGGTAGGTAGATTGATAGATAGAGATAGGTAGGTAGGTAGATTGATAGATAGAGATAGGTAGATAGGTAGATAGATAGATACAGATAGGTAGGTAGGTAGATAGATAGATAGAGATAGGTAGGTAGGTAGATAGATAGATAGAGATAGGTAGGTAGGTAGGTAAATAGATAGAGATAGGTAGGTAGGTAGATTGATAGATAGAGATAGGTAGGTAGGTAGGTAGATAGATAGAGATAGGTAGGTAGGTAGATTGATAGATAGAGATAGGTAGGTAGGTAGATAGATAGATACAGATAGGTAGGTAGGTAGATTGATAGATAGCGATAGGTAGGTAGGTAGATAGATAGATAGAGATAGGTAGGTAGGTAGATAGATAGAGATAGGTAGGTAGGTAGATAGATAGATAGAGATAGGTAGGTAGGTAGATAGATAGATAGAGATAGGTAGGTAGGTAGGTAGATAGATAGAGATAGGGAGGTAGCTAGATTGATAGATAGAGATAGGTAGGTAGGTAGATTGATAGATAGAGATAGGTAGGTAGGTAGATAGATAGAGATAGGTAGGTAGGTAGATTGATAGATACAGATAGGTAGGTAGGTAGATAGATAGATACAGATAGGTAGGTAGGTAGATAGATAGAGATAGGTAGGTAGGTAGATAGATAGATACAGATAGGTAGGTAGGTAGATTGATAGATAGAGATAGGTAGGTAGGTAGGTAGATTGATAGATAGAGATAGGTAGATAGGTAGATAGATAGATAGAGATAGGTAGGTGGTAGATTGATAGATAGAGATAGGTAGGTAGGTAGGTAGATAGATAGATAGAGATACGTAGGTAGGTAGGTAGATAGATACAGATAGGTAAGTAGATAGATAAATACAGATAGGTGGGTAGGTAGATAGATAGATAGAGATAGGTAGGTAGATAGATTGATAGATAGAGATAGGTAGGTAGATAGATAGATAGAGATAGGTAGGTAGGTAGATTGATAGATACAGATAGGTAGGTAGGTAGATAGATAGATACAGATAGGTAGGTAGGTAGATAGATAGATAGAGATAGGTAGGTAGGTAGATAGATAGATAGAGATAGGTTGGTAGGTAGGTAGATAGATAGAGATAGGTAGGTAGGTAGATTGATAGATAGGGATAGGTAGGTAGGTAGGTAGGTAGATAGATAGAGATAGGTAGGTAGGTAGATAGATAGATACAGATAGGTAGGTAGGTAGATTGATAGATAGAGATAGGTAGGTAGGTAGATAGATAGATAGAGATAGGTAGGTAGGTAGATAGATAGATAGAGATAGGTAGGTAGGTAGATTGATAGATAGAGATAGGTAGGTAGGTAGGTAGATAGATAGAGATAGGTAGGTAGGTAGGTAGATAGATAGAGATAGGTAGGTAGGTAGATAGATAGATAGATAGAGATAGGTAGGTAGGTAGATTGATAGATAGAGATAGGTAGGTAGGTAGGTAGATAGATAGAGATAGGTAGGTAGGTAGATTGATAGATAGAGATAGGTAGGTAGGTAGATTGATAGATACAGATAGGTAGGTAGGTAGATAGATAGATACAGATAGGTAGGTAGGTAGATTGATAGATAGAGATAGGTAGATAGGTAGATAGATAGATACAGATAGGTAGGTAGGTAGATATATAGATACAGATAGGTAGGTAGGTAGATAGATAGATAGAGATAGGTAGGTAGGTAGATTGATAGATACAGATAGGTAGGTAGGTAGATAGATAGATACAGATAGGTAGGTAGGTAGATTGATAGATATAGGTAGATAGGTAGATAGATAGATACAGATAGGTAGGTAGGTAGATTGATAGATAGAGATAGGTAGGTAGGTAGATAGATAGATAGAGATAGGTAGGTAGGTAGATTGATAGATAGAGATAGGTAGGTAGGTAGATAGATAGATAGAGATAGGTAGGTAGGTAGATTGATAGATAGAGATAGGTAGATAGGTAGATAGATAGATACAGATAGGTAGGTAGGTAGATATATAGATACAGATAGGTAGGTAGGTAGATAGATAGATAGAGATAGGTAGGTAGGTAGATTGATAGATACAGATAGGTAGGTAGGTAGATAGATAGATACAGATAGGTAGGTAGGTAGATTGATAGATAGAGATAGGTAGGTAGGTACATTGATAGATAGAGATAGGTAGGTAGGTAGATAGATAGATAGAGATAGGTAGGTAGGTAGATTGATAGATAGAGATAGGTAGGTAGGTAGATAGATAGATAGAGATAGGTAGGTATGTAGGTAGATAGATAGAGATAGGTAGGTAGGTAGATTGATAGATAGAGATAGGTAGGTAGGTAGATAGATAGAGATAGGTAGGTAGGTAGATAGATAGATAGAGATAGGTAGGTAGGTAGATAGATAGATAGAGATAGGTAGGTAGGTAGATTGATAGATAGAGATAGGTAGGTAGGTAGGTAGATAGATAGAGATAGGTAGGTAGGTAGATTGATAGATAGAGATAGGTAGGTAGGTAGATTGATAGATACAGATAGGTAGGTAGATTGATAGATAGATACAGATAGGTAGGTAGGTAGATTGATAGATAGAGATAGGTAGGTAGGTAGATTGATAGATAGAGATAGGTAGATAGGTAGATAGATAGATACAGATAGGTAGGTAGGTAGATAGATAGATACAGATAGGTAGGTAGGTAGATAGATAGATAGAGATAGGTAGGTAGGTAGGTAAATAGATAGAGATAGGTAGGTAGGTAGATTGATAGATAGAGATAGGTAGGTAGGTAGGTAGATAGATAGAGATAGGTAGGTAGGTAGATTGATAGATAGAGATAGGTAGGTAGGTAGATAGATAGATACAGATAGGTAGGTAGGTAGATTGATAGATAGCGATAGGTAGGTAGGTAGATAGATAGATAGAGATAGGTAGGTAGGTAGATAGATAGAGATAGGTAGGTAGGTAGATAGATAGATAGAGATAGGTAGGTAGGTAGATAGATAGATAGAGATAGGTAGGTAGGTAGGTAGATAGATAGAGATAGGGAGGTAGCTAGATTGATAGATAGAGATAGGTAGGTAGGTAGATTGATAGATAGAGATAGGTAGGTAGGTAGATAGATAGAGATAGGTAGGTAGGTAGATTGATAGATACAGATAGGTAGGTAGGTAGATAGATAGATACAGATAGGTAGGTAGGTAGATAGATAGAGATAGGTAGGTAGGTAGATAGATAGATACAGATAGGTAGGTAGGTAGATTGATAGATAGAGATAGGTAGGTAGGTAGGTAGATTGATAGATAGAGATAGGTAGATAGGTAGATAGATAGATAGAGATAGGTAGGTTGGTAGATTGATAGATAGAGATAGGTAGGTAGGTAGGTAGATAGATAGATAGAGATACGTAGGTAGGTAGGTAGATAGATACAGATAGGTAAGTAGATAGATAAATACAGATAGGTGGGTAGGTAGATAGATAGATAGAGATAGGTAGGTAGATAGATTGATAGATAGAGATAGGTAGGTAGATAGATAGATAGAGATAGGTAGGTAGGTAGATTGATAGATACAGATAGGTAGGTAGGTAGATAGATAGATACAGATAGGTAGGTAGGTAGATAGATAGATAGAGATAGGTAGGTAGGTAGATAGATAGATAGAGATAGGTTGGTAGGTAGGTAGATAGATAGAGATAGGTAGGTAGGTAGATTGATAGATAGGGATAGGTAGGTAGGTAGGTAGGTAGATAGATAGAGATAGGTAGGTAGGTAGATAGATAGATACAGATAGGTAGGTAGGTAGATTGATAGATAGAGATAGGTAGGTAGGTAGATAGATAGATAGAGATAGGTAGGTAGGTAGATAGATAGATAGAGATAGGTAGGTAGGTAGATTGATAGATAGAGATAGGTAGGTAGGTAGGTAGATAGATAGAGATAGGTAGGTAGGTAGGTAGATAGATAGAGATAGGTAGGTAGGTAGATAGATAGATAGATAGAGATAGGTAGGTAGGTAGATTGATAGATAGAGATAGGTAGGTAGGTAGGTAGATAGATAGAGATAGGTAGGTAGGTAGATTGATAGATAGAGATAGGTAGGTAGGTAGATTGATAGATACAGATAGGTAGGTAGGTAGATAGATAGATACAGATAGGTAGGTAGGTAGATTGATAGATAGAGATAGGTAGATAGGTAGATAGATAGATACAGATAGGTAGGTAGGTAGATATATAGATACAGATAGGTAGGTAGGTAGATAGATAGATAGAGATAGGTAGGTAGGTAGATTGATAGATACAGATAGGTAGGTAGGTAGATAGATAGATACAGATAGGTAGGTAGGTAGATTGATAGATATAGGTAGATAGGTAGATAGATAGATACAGATAGGTAGGTAGGTAGATTGATAGATAGAGATAGGTAGGTAGGTAGATAGATAGATAGAGATAGGTAGGTAGGTAGATTGATAGATAGAGATAGGTAGGTAGGTAGATAGATAGATAGAGATAGGTAGGTAGGTAGATTGATAGATAGAGATAGGTAGATAGGTAGATAGATAGATACAGATAGGTAGGTAGGTAGATATATAGATACAGATAGGTAGGTAGGTAGATAGATAGATAGAGATAGGTAGGTAGGTAGATTGATAGATACAGATAGGTAGGTAGGTAGATAGATAGATACAGATAGGTAGGTAGGTAGATTGATAGATAGAGATAGGTAGGTAGGTACATTGATAGATAGAGATAGGTAGGTAGGTAGATAGATAGATAGAGATAGGTAGGTAGGTAGATTGATAGATAGAGATAGGTAGGTAGGTAGATAGATAGATAGAGATAGGTAGGTATGTAGGTAGATAGATAGAGATAGGTAGGTAGGTAGATTGATAGATATAGGTAGATAGGTAGATAGATAGATACAGATAGTAGGTAGGTAGATTGATAGATAGAGATAGGTAGGTAGGTAGATAGATAGATAGAGATAGGTAGGTAGGTAGATTGATAGATACAGATAGGTAGGTAGGTAGATAGATAGATAGAGATAGGTAGGTAGGTAGATAGATAGATACAGATAGGTAGGTAGGTAGATAGATACAGATAGGTAGGTAGGTAGATAGATACAGATAGGTAGGTAGGTAGATTGATAGATACAGATAGGTAGGTAGGTAGATTGATAGATAGAGATAGGTAGATAGGTAGATAGATAGATAGAGATAGGTAGGTAGGTAGATTGATAGATAGAGATAGGTAGGTAGGTAGATAGATAGATAGAGATACGTAGGTAGGTAGGTAGATAGATAGAGATAGGTAAGTAGATAGATAAATACAGATAGGTGGGTAGGTAAATTGATAGATAGAGATAGGTAGGTAGGTAGATTGATAGATAGAGATAGGTAGGTAGATAGATAGATAGATAGAGATAGGTAGGTAGGTAGATAGATAGATAGAGATAGGTAGGTAGGTAGATTGATAGATAGAGATAGGTAGATAGGTAGATAGATAGATACAGATAGGTAGGTAGGTAGATATATAGATACAGATATGTAGGTAGGTAGATAGATAGATAGAGATAGGTAGGTAGGTAGATTGATATATACAGATAGGTAGGTAGGTAGATAGATAGATAGAGATAGGTAGGTAGGTAGATTGATAGATAGAGATAGGTAGGTAGGTACATTGATAGATAGAGATAGCTAGGTAGGTAGATAGATAGATAGAGATAGGTAGGTAGGTAGATTGATAGATACAGATAGGTAGGTAGGTAGATAGATAGATAGAGATAGGTAGGTAGGTAGGTAGATAGATACAGATAGGTAGGTAGGTAGATAGATAGATACAGATAGGTAGGTAGGTAGATTGATAGATAGAGATAGGTAGGTAGGTAGATTGATAGAGATAGGTAGATAGGTAGACAGATAGATAGAGATAGGTAGGTAGGTAGATTGATAGAGGTAGGTAGGTAGATTGATAGATAGAGATAGGTAGGTAGGTAGGTAGATAGATACAGATAGGTAGGTAGGTAGATTGATAGATAGAGATAGGTAGGTAGGTAGATAGATAGATAGAGATAGGTAGGTAGGTAGATTGATAGATACAGATAGGTAGGTAGGTAGATAGATAGATAGAGATAGGTAGGTAGGTAGATAGATAGATACAGATAGGTAGGTAGGTAGATTGATAGATAGAGATAGGTAGGTAGGTAGATTGATAGATAGAGATAGGTAGATAGGTCGATAGACAGATAGAGATAGGTAGGTAGGTAGATTGATAGATAGAGATAGGTAGGTAGGTAGATAGATAGATAGAGATACGTAGGTAGGTAGGTAGATAGATACAGATAGGTAAGTAGATAGATAAATACAGATAGGTGGGTAGGTAGATAGATAGATAGAGATAGGTAGGTAGGTAGATTGATAGATAGAGATAGGTAGGTAGATAGATAGATAGATAGAGATAGGTAGGTAGGTAGATTGATAGATACAGATAGGTAGGTAGGTAGATAGATAGATACAGATAGGTAGGTAGGTAGATAGATAGATAGAGATAGGTAGGTAGGTAGGTAGATAGATAGAGATAGGTAGGTAGGTAGATTGATAGATAGAGATAGGTAGGTAGGTAGATTGATAGATAGAGATAGGTAGGTAGGTAGGTAGATAGATAGAGATAGGTAGGTAGGTAGATTGAGAGATAGAGATAGGTAGGTAGGTAGATAGATAGATACAGATAGGTAGGTAGGTAGATTGATAGATAGAGATAGGTAGGTAGGTAGATAGATAGATAGAGATAGGTAGGTAGGTAGATAGATAGATAGAGATAGGTAGGTAGGTAGATTGATAGATAGAGATAGGTTGAAAGGTAGGTAGATAGATAGAGATAGGTAGGTAGGTAGATAGATAGAGATAGGTAGGTAGGTAGATAGATAGATAGAGATAGGTAGGTAGGTAGATTGATAGATAGAGATAGGTAGGTAGGTAGGTAGATAGATAGAGATAGGGAGGTAGGTAGATTGATAGATAGAGATAGGTAGGTAGGTAGATTGATAGATACAGATAGGTAGGTAGGTAGATAGATAGATACAGATAGGTAGGTAGGTAGATTGATAGATAGAGATAGGTAGGTAGGTAGATTGATAGATAGAGATAGGTAGATAGGTAGATAGATAGATACAGATAGGTAGGTAGGTAGATATATAGATACAGATATGTAGGTAGGTAGATAGATAGATAGAGAAAGGTAGGTAGGTAGATTGATAGATACAGATAGGTAGGTAGGTAGATAGATAGATACAGATAGGTAGGTAGGTAGATTGATAGATAGAGATAGGTAGGTAGGTACATTGATAGATAGAGATAGGTAGGTAGGTAGATAGATAGATAGATAGAGATAGGTAGGTAGGTAGATTGATAGATAGAGATAGGTAGGTAGGTAGATAGATAGATAGAGATAGGTAGGTAGGTAGATTGATAGATACAGATAGGTAGGTAGGTAGATTGATAGATATAGGTAGATAGGTAGATAGATAGATACAGATAGGTAGGTAGGTAGATTGATAGATAGCGATAGGTAGGTAGATAGATAGATACAGATAGGTAGGTAGGTAGATTGATAGATACAGATAGGTAGGTAGGTAGATAGATAGATAGAGATAGGTAGGTAGGTAGATAGATAGATAGAGATACGTAGGTAGGTAGGTAGATAGATACAGATAGGTAAGTAGATAGATAAATACAGATAGGTGGGTAGGTAGATAGATAGATAGAGATAGGTAGGTAGGTAGATTGATAGATATAGGTAGATAGGTAGATAGATAGATACAGATAGGTAGGTAGGTAGATTGATAGATAGAGATAGGTAGGTAGGTAGATAGATAGATAGAGATAGGTAGGTAGGTAGATTGATAGATACAGATAGGTAGGTAGGTAGATAGATAGATAGAGATAGGTAGGTAGGTAGATAGATAGATACAGATAGGTAGGTAGGTAGATAGATAGATACAGATAGGTAGGTAGGTAGATTGATAGATAGAGATAGGTAGGTAGGTAGGTAGATTGATAGATAGAGATAGGTAGATAGGTAGATAGATAGATAGAGATAGGTAGGTAGGTAGGTAGATAGATACAGATAGGTAAGTAGATAGATAAATAGAGATAGGTGGGTAGGTAGATAGATAGAGATAGGTAGGTAGGTAGATTGATAGATAGAGATAGGTAGGTAGGTAGATAGATAGATAGAGATAGGTAGGTAGGTAGATAGATAGATAGAGATAGGTAGGTAGGTAGATTGATAGATAGAGATAGGTAGGTAGGTAGGTAGATAGATAGAGATAGGTAGGTAGGTAGATAGATAGATAGAGATAGGTAGGTAGGTAGATAAATACAGATAGGTGGGTAGGTAAATAGATAGATAGAGATAGGTAGGTAGGTAGATTGATAGATAGAGATAGGTAGATAGGTAGACAGATAGATAGAGATAGGTAGGTAGGTAGATTGATAGATAGAGATAGGTAGGTAGATAGATAGATAGATAGATAGATAGATAGATAGATAGATAGATAGATAGATAGATAGATAGATAGATAGATAGATAGATAGATAGATAGATAGATAGATAGATAGAGATAGGTAGGTAGGTAGGTAGATAGATAGAGATAGGTAGGTAGGTATATAGATAGATACAGATAGGTAGGTAGGTAGATTGATAGATAGAGATAGGTAGGTAGGTAGATTGATAGATAGAGATAGGTAGATAGGTAGATAGATAGATACAGATAGGTAGGTAGGTAGATTGATAGATAGAGATAGGTAGGTAGGTAGATAGATAGAGATAGGTAGGTAGGTAGATTGATAGATACAGATAGGTAGGTAGGTAGATAGATAGAGATAGGTAGGTAGGTAGATAGATAGATACAGATAGGTAGGTAGGTAGATAGATAGATACAGATAGGTAGGTAGGTAGATTGATAGATACAGATAGGTAGGTAGGTAGATAGATAGATAGAGATAGGTAGGTAGGTAGATAGATAGATAGAGATAGGTAGGTAGGTAGATTGATAGATAGAGATAGGTAGGTAGGTAGGTAGATAGATAGAGATAGGTAGGTAGGTAGATTGATAGATAGAGATAGGTAGGTAGATAGATAAATACAGATAGGTGGGTAGGTAGATAGATAGATAGAGATAGGTAGGTAGGTAGATTGATAGATATAGGTAGATAGGTAGATAGATAGATACAGATAGGTAGGTAGGTAGATTGATAGATAGAGATAGGTAGGTAGGTAGATAGATAGATAGAGATAGGTAGGTAGGTAGATTGATAGATACAGATAGGTAGGTAGGTAGATAGATAGATAGAGATAGGTAGGTAGGTAGATAGATAGATACAGATAGGTAGGTAGGTAGATTGATAGATAGAGATAGGTAGGTAGATAGATAGATAGAGATAGGTAGGTAGGTAGGTAGATAGATAGATAGATAGAGATAGGTAGGTAGATAGATAGATAGATAGAGATAGGTAGGTAGGTAGGTAGATAGATACAGATAGGTAGGTAGGTAGATAGATAGATACAGATAGGTAGGTAGGTAGATTGATAGATAGAGATAGGTAGGTAGGTAGATTGATAGGTAGAGATAGGTAGGTAGGTAGATAGATAGAGATAGGTAGGTAGGTAGATTGATAGATACAGATAGGTAGGTAGGTAGATAGATAGATAGAGATAGGTAGATAGGTAGATAGATAGATACAGATAGGTAGGTAGGTAGATTGATAGATAGAGATAGGTAGGTAGGTAGATAGATAGAGATAGGTAGGTAGGTAGATTGATAGATACAGATAGGTAGGTAGGTAGATAGATAGAGATAGGTAGGTAGGTAGATAGATAGATACAGATAGGTAGGTAGGTAGATAGATAGATACAGATAGGTAGGTAGGTAGATTGATAGATACAGATAGGTAGGTAGGTAGATAGATAGATAGAGATAGGTAGGTAGGTAGATAGATAGAGATAGGTAGGTAGGTAGATTGATAGATAGAGATAGGTAGGTCGGTAGGTAGATAGATAGAGATATTTAGGTAGGTAGATTGATAGATAGAGATAGGTAGGTAGATAGATAAATACAGATAGGTGGGTAGGTAGATAGATAGATAGAGATAGGTAGGTAGGTAGATTGATAGATATAGGTAGATAGGTAGATAGATAGATACAGATAGGTAGGTAGGTAGATTGATAGATAGAGATAGGTAGGTAGGTAGATAGATAGATAGAGATAGGTAGGTAGGTAGATTGATAGATACAGATAGGTAGGTAGGTAGATAGATAGATAGAGATAGGTAGGTAGGTAGATAGATAGATACAGATAGGTAGGTAGGTAGATTGATAGATAGAGATAGGTAGGTAGATAGATAGATAGAGATAGGTAGGTAGGTAGATAGATAGAGATAGGTAGGTAGATAGGTAGGTAGGTAGGTAGATAGATACAGATAGGTAGGTAGGTAGATAGATAGATACAGATAGGTAGGTAGGTAGATTGATAGATAGAGATAGGTAGGTAGGTAGATTGATAGATAGAGATAGGTAGGTAGGTAGATAGATAGAGATAGGTAGGTAGGTAGATTGATAGATACAGATAGGTAGGTAGGTAGATAGATAGATACAGATAGGTAGGTAGGTAGATTGATAGATACAGATAGGTAGGTAGGTAGATAGATAGAGATAGGTAGGTAGGTAGATAGATAGATACAGATAGGTAGGTAGGTAGATAGATAGATACAGATAGGTAGGTAGGTAGATTGATAGATAGAGATAGGTAGGTAGGTAGATTGATAGATAGAGATAGGTAGATAGGTAGATAGATAGATAGAGATAGGTAGGTAGGTAGACTGATAGATAGAGATAGGTAGGTAGGTAGGTAGATAGATAGATAGAGATACGTAGGTAGGTAGGTAGATAGATACAGATAGGTAAGTAGATAGATAAATACAGATAGGTGGGTAGGTAGATAGATGGATAGAGATAGGTAGGTAGGTAGATTGATAGATAGAGATAGGTAGGTAGATAGATAGATAGAGATAGGTAGGTAGGTAGATTGATAGATACAGATAGGTAGGTAGGTAGATAGATAGATACAGATAGGTAGGTAGGTAGATTGATAGATAGAGATAGGTAGGTAGGTAGATTGATAGATAGAGATAGGTAGATAGGTAGATAGATAGATACAGATAGGTAGGTAGGTAGATAGATAGATAGAGATAGGTTGGTAGGTAGGTAGATAGATAGAGATAGGTAGGTAGGTAGATTGATAGATAGGGATAGGTAGTTAGGTAGGTAGATTGATAGAGATAGGTAGGTAGGTAGATTGATAGATAGAGATAGGTAGGTAGGTAGATAGATAGATACAGATAGGTAGGTAGGTAGATTGATAGATAGAGATAGGTAGGTAGGTAGATTGATAGATAGAGATAGGTAGATAGGTAGATAGATAGATACAGATAGGTAGGTAGGTAGATATATAGATACAGATATGTAGGTAGGTAGATAGATAGATAGATAGAGATAGGTAGGTAGGTAGATTGATAGATACAGATAGGTAGGTAGGTAGATAGATAGATACAGATAGGTAGGTAGGTATATTGATAGATAGAGATAGGTAGGTAGGTACATTGATAGATAGAGATAGGCAGGTAGGTAGATAGATAGATACAGATAGGTAGGTAGGTAGATTGATAGATAGAGATAGGTAGGTAGGTAGATTGATAGATAGAGATAGGTAGGTAGGTAGATTGATAGATAGAGATAGGTAGGTAGGTAGATAGATAGAGATAGGTAGGTAGGTAGATTGATAGATACAGATAGGTAGGTAGGTAGATAGATAGATACAGATAGGTAGGTAGGTAGATTGATAGATACAGATAGGTAGGTAGGTAGATAGATAGAGATAGGTAGGTAGGTAGATAGATAGATACAGATAGGTAGGTAGGTAGATAGATAGATACAGATAGGTAGGTAGGTAGATTGATAGATAGAGATAGGTAGGTAGGTAGATTGATAGATAGAGATAGGTAGATAGGTAGATAGATAGATAGAGATAGGTAGGTAGGTAGACTGATAGATAGAGATAGGTAGGTAGGTAGGTAGATAGATAGATAGAGATACGTAGGTAGGTAGGTAGATAGATACAGATAGGTAAGTAGATAGATAAATACAGATAGGTGGGTAGGTAGATAGATGGATAGAGATAGGTAGGTAGGTAGATTGATAGATAGAGATAGGTAGGTAGATAGATAGATAGAGATAGGTAGGTAGGTAGATTGATAGATACAGATAGGTAGGTAGGTAGATAGATAGATACAGATAGGTAGGTAGGTAGATTGATAGATAGAGATAGGTAGGTAGGTAGATTGATAGATAGAGATAGGTAGATAGGTAGATAGATAGATACAGATAGGTAGGTAGGTAGATAGATAGATAGAGATAGGTTGGTAGGTAGGTAGATAGATAGAGATAGGTAGGTAGGTAGATTGATAGATAGGGATAGGTAGTTAGGTAGGTAGATAGATAGAGATAGGTAGGTAGGTAGATTGATAGATAGAGATAGGTAGGTAGGTAGATAGATAGATACAGATAGGTAGGTAGGTAGATTGATAGATAGAGATAGGTAGGTAGGTAGATTGATAGATAGAGATAGGTAGATAGGTAGATAGATAGATACAGATAGGTAGGTAGGTAGATATATAGATACAGATATGTAGGTAGGTAGATAGATAGATAGATAGAGATAGGTAGGTAGGTAGATTGATAGATACAGATAGGTAGGTAGGTAGATAGATAGATACAGATAGGTAGGTAGGTATATTGATAGATAGAGATAGGTAGGTAGGTACATTGATAGATAGAGATAGGCAGGTAGGTAGATAGATAGATAGAGATAGGTAGGTAGGTAGATTGATAGATAGAGATAGGTAGGTAGGTAGATTGATAGATAGAGATAGGTAGATAGGTAGATAGATAGATACAGATAGGTAGGTAGGTAGATATATAGATACAGATATGTAGGTAGGTAGATAGATAGATAGATAGAGATAGGTAGGTAGGTAGATTGATAGATACAGATAGGTAGGTAGGTAGATAGATAGATACAGATAGGTAGGTAGGTATATTGATAGATAGAGATAGGTAGGTAGGTACATTGATAGATAGAGATAGGCAGGTAGGTAGATAGATAGATAGAGATAGGTAGGTAGGTAGATTGATAGATAGAGATAGGTAGGTAGGTAGATAGATAGATAGAGATAGGTAGGTAGGTAGATTGATAGATACAGATAGGTAGGTAGGTAGATTGATAGATATAGGTAGATAGGTAGATAGATAGATACAGATAGGTAGGTAGGTAGATTGATAGATACAGATAGGAAGGTAGGTAGATAGATAGATAGAGATAGGTAGGTAGGTAGATTGATAGATACAGATAGGTAGGTAGGTAGATAGATAGAGATAGGTAGATAGGTAGATAGATAGATACAGATAGGTAGGTAGGTAGATATATAGATACAGATATGTAGGTAGGTAGATAGATAGATAGAGATAGGTAGGTAGGTAGATTGATAGATACAGATAGGTAGGTAGGTAGATAGATAGAGATAGGTAGATAGGTAGATAGATAGATACAGATAGGTAGGTAGGTAGATATATAGATACAGATATGTAGGTAGGTAGATAGATAGATAGAGATAGGTAGGTAGGTAGATTGATAGATACAGATAGGTAGGTAGGTAGATAGATAGATACAGATAGGTAGGTAGGTAGATTGATAGATAGAGATAGGTAGGTAGGTACATTGATAGATAGAGATAGGTAGGTAGGTAGATAGATAGGTAGGTAGGTAGATTGATAGATAGATATAGCTAGGTAGGTAGATAGATAGATAGAGATAGGTAGGTAGGTAGATTGATAGATACAGATAGGTAGGTAGGTAGATTGATAGATATAGGTAGATAGGTAGATAGATAGATACAGATAGGTAGGTAGGTAGATTGATAGATAGAGATAGGTAGGTAGGTAGATAGATAGATAGAGATAGGTAGGTAGGTAGATTGATAGATACAAATAGGTAGGTAGGTAGATAGATAGATAGAGATAGGTAGGTAGGTAGATAGATAGATACAGATAGGTAGGTAGGTAGATAGATACAGATAGGTAGGTAGGTAGATTGATAGATAGAGATAGGTAGGTAGGTAGATTGGTAGATAGAGATAGGTAGATAGGTAGATAGATAGATAGAGATAGGTAGGTAGGTAGATTGATAGATAGAGATAGGTAGGTAGGTAGATAGATAGATAGAGATACGTAGGTAGGTAGGTAGATAGATACAGATAGGTAAGTAGATAGATAAATACAGATAGGTGGGTAGGTAGATAGATAGATAGAGATAGGTAGGTAGGTAGATTGATAGATATAAGTAGATAGGTAGATAGATAGATACAGATAGGTAGGTAGGTAGATTGATAGATAGAGATAGGTAGGTAGGTAGATAGATAGATAGAGATAGGTAGGTAGGTAGATTGATAGATACAGATAGGTAGGTAGGTAGATAGATAGATAGAGATAGGTAGGTAGGTAGATAGATAGATACAGATAGGTAGGTAGGTAGATAGATAGATACAGATAGGTAGGTAGGTAGATTGATAGATAGAGATAGGTAGGTAGGTAGGTAGATTGATAGATAGAGATAGGTAGATAGGTAGATAGATAGATAGAGAGAGGTAGGTAGGTAGGTAGATAGATACAGATAGGTAAGTAGATAGATAAATAGAGATAGGTGGGTAGGTAGATAGATAGAGATAGGTAGGTAGGTAGATTGATAGATAGAGATAGGTAGGTAGGTAGATAGATAGATAGAGATAGGTAGGTAGGTAGATAGATAGATAGAGATAGGTAGGTAGGTAGATTGATAGATAGAGATAGGTAGGTAGGTACGTAGATAGATAGATATAGGTAGGTAGGTAGATAGATAGATAGAGATAGGTAGGTAGGTAGATAAATACAGATAGGTGGGTAGGTAAATAGATAGATAGAGATAGGTAGGTAGGTAGATTGATAGATAGAGATAGGTAGATAGGTAGACAGATAGATAGAGATAGGTAGGTAGGTAGATTGATAGATAGAGATAGGTAGGTAGATAGATAGATAGATAGATAGAGCTAGGTAGGTAGGTAGGTAGATAGATACAGATAGGTAGGTAGGTAGATAGATAGATACAGATAGGTAGGTAGGTAGATTGATAGATAGAGATAGGTAGGTAGGTAGATTGATACATAGAGATAGGTAGATAGGTAGATAGATAGATACAGATAGGTAGGTAGGTAGATTGATAGATAGAGATAGGTAGGTAGGTAGATAGATAGAGATAGGTAGGTAGGTAGATTGATAGATACAGATAGGTAGGTAGGTAGATAGATAGAGATAGGTAGGTAGGTAGATAGATAGATACAGATAGGTAGGTAGGTAGATAGATAGATACAGATAGGTAGGTAGGTAGATTGATAGATACAGATAGGTAGGTAGGTAGATTGATAGATAGAGATAGGTAGGTAGGTACATTGATAGATAGAGATAGGTAGGTAGGTAGATAGATAGGTAGGTAGGTAGATTGATAGATAGATATAGGTAGGTAGGTAGATAGATAGATAGAGATAGGTAGGTAGGTAGATTGATAGATACAGATAGGTAGGTAGGTAGATTGATAGATATAGGTAGATAGGTAGATAGATAGATACAGATAGGTAGGTAGGTAGATTGATAGATAGAGATAGGTAGGTAGGTAGATAGATAGATAGAGATAGGTAGGTAGGTAGATTGATAGATACAGATAGGTAGGTAGGTAGATAGATAGATAGAGATAGGTAGGTAGGTAGATAGATAGATACAGATAGGTAGGTAGGTAGATAGATACAGATAGGTAGGTAGGTAGATTGATAGATAGAGATAGGTAGGTAGGTAGATTGATAGATAGAGATAGGTAGATAGGTAGATAGATAGATAGAGATAGGTAGGTAGGTAGATTGATAGATAGAGATAGGTAGGTAGGTAGATAGATAGATAGAGATACGTAGGTAGGTAGGTAGATAGATACAGATAGGTAAGTAGATAGATAAATACAGATAGGTGGGTAGGTAGATAGATAGATAGAGATAGGTAGGTAGGTAGATTGATAGATATAGGTAGATAGGTAGATAGATAGATACAGATAGGTAGGTAGGTAGGTAGATTGATAGATAGAGATAGGTAGGTAGGTAGATAGATAGATAGATAGAGATAGGTAGGTAGGTAGATTGATAGATACAGATAGGTAGGTAGGTAGATAGATAGATAGAGATAGGTAGGTAGGTAGATAGATAGATACAGATAGGTAGGTAGGTAGATAGATAGATACAGATAGGTAGGTAGGTAGATTGATAGATAGAGATAGGTAGGTAGGTAGATTGATAGATAGAGATAGGTAGATAGGTAGATAGATAGATAGAGAGAGGTAGGTAGGTAGGTAGATAGATACAGATAGGTAAGTAGATAGATAAATAGAGATAGGTGGGTAGGTAGATAGATAGAGATAGGTAGGTAGGTAGATTGATACATAGAGATAGGTAGGTAGGTAGATAGATAGATAGAGATAGGTAGGTAGGTAGATAGATAGATAGAGATAGGTAGGTAGGTAGATTGATAGATAGAGATAGGTAGGTAGGTACGTAGATAGATAGAGATAGGTAGGTAGGTAGATAGATAGATAGAGATAGGTAGGTAGGTAGATAAATACAGATAGGTGGGTAGGTAAATAGATAGATACAGATAGGTAGGTAGGTAGATTGATAGATAGAGATAGGTAGGTAGGTAGATTGATAGATAGAGATAGGTAGATAGGTAGATAGATAGATAGAGATAGGTAGGTAGGTAGATTGATAGATAGAGATAGGTAGGTAGGTAGATAGATAGATAGAGATACGTAGGTAGGTAGGTAGATAGATACAGATAGGTAAGTAGATAGATAAATACAGATAGGTGGGTAGGTAGATAGATAGATAGAGATAGGTAGGTAGGTAGATTGATAGATATAGGTAGATAGGTAGATAGATAGATACAGATAGGTAGGTAGGTAGATTGATAGATAGAGATAGGTAGATAGGTAGATAGATAGATAGAGAGAGGTAGGTAGGTAGGTAGATAGATACAGATAGGTAAGTAGATAGATAAATAGAGATAGGTGGGTAGGTAGATAGATAGAGATAGGTAGGTAGGTAGATTGATAGATAGAGATAGGTAGGTAGGTAGATTGATAGATAGGGATAGGTAGGTAGGTAGGTAGATAGATAGAGATAGGTAGGTAGGTAGATTGATAGATAGAGATAGGTAGGTAGGTAGATAGATAGATACAGATAGGTAGGTAGGTAGATTGATAGATAGAGATAGGTAGGTAGGTAGATAGATAGATAGAGATAGGTAGGTAGGTAGATAGATAGATAGAGATAGGTAGGTAGGTAGATTGATAGATAGAGATAGGTAGGTAGGTAGGTAGATAGATAGAGATAGGTAGGTAGGTAGGTAGATAGATAGAGATAGGTAGTAGGTAGATAGATAGATAGAGATAGGTAGGTAGGTAGATAGATAGATAGATATAGGTAGATAGGTAGATAGATAGATACAGATAGGTAGGTAGGTAGGTAGATAGATACAGATAGGTAAGTAGATAGATAAATACAGATAGGTGGGTAGGTAGATAGATAGAGATAGGTAGGTAGGTAGATTGATAGATAGAGATAGGTAGGTAGATAGATAGATAGATAGAGATAGGTAGGTAGGTAGATTGATAGATAGAGATAGGTAGGTAGGTAGATAGATAGATAGAGATAGGTAGGTAGGTAGATAGATAGATAGAGATAGGTAGGTAGGTAGATTGATAGATAGAGATAGGTAGGTAGGTAGGTAGATAGATAGAGATAGGTAGGTAGGTAGGTAGATAGATAGAGATAGGTAGTAGGTAGATAGATAGATAGAGATAGGTAGGTAGGTAGATAGATAGATAGATATAGGTAGATAGGTAGATAGATAGATACAGATAGGTAGGTAGGTAGGTAGATAGATACAGATAGGTAAGTAGATAGATAAATACAGATAGGTGGGTAGGTAGATAGATAGAGATAGGTAGGTAGGTAGATTGATAGATAGAGATAGGTAGGTAGATAGATAGATAGATAGAGATAGGTAGGTAGGTAGATTGATAGATAGAGATAGGTAGGTAGGTAGATAGATAGATAGAGATAGGTAGGTAGGTAGATAGATAGATAGAGAGAGGTAGGTAGGTAGGTAGATAGATACAGATAGGTAAGTAGATAGATAAATAGAGATAGGTGGGTAGGTAGATAGATAGAGATAGGTAGGTAGGTAGATTGATAGATAGAGATAGGTAGGTAGGTAGATTGATAGATAGGGATAGGTAGGTAGGTAGGTAGATAGATAGAGATAGGTAGGTAGGTAGATTGATAGATAGAGATAGGTAGGTAGGTAGATAGATAGATACAGATAGGTAGGTAGGTAGATTGATAGATAGAGATAGGTAGGTAGGTAGATAGATAGATAGAGATAGGTAGGTAGGTAGATAGATAGATAGAGATAGGTAGGTAGGTAGATTGATAGATAGAGATAGGTAGGTAGGTAGGTAGATAGATAGAGATAGGTAGGTAGGTAGGTAGATAGATAGAGATAGGTAGTAGGTAGATAGATAGATAGAGATAGGTAGGTAGGTAGATAGATAGATAGATATAGGTAGATAGGTAGATAGATAGATACAGATAGGTAGGTAGGTAGGTAGATAGATACAGATAGGTAAGTAGATAGATAAATACAGATAGGTGGGTAGGTAGATAGATAGAGATAGGTAGGTAGGTAGATTGATAGATAGAGATAGGTAGGTAGATAGATAGATAGATAGAGATAGGTAGGTAGGTAGATTGATAGATAGAGATAGGTAGGTAGGTAGATAGATAGATAGAGATAGGTAGATAGGTAGATAGATAGATAGAGATAGGTAGGTAGGTAGGTAGATAGATACAGATAGGTAAGTAGATAGATAAATACAGATAGGTGGGTAGGTAGATAGATAGAGATAGGTAGGTAGGTAGATTGATAGATAGAGATAGGTAGGTAGATAGATAGATAGATAGAGATAGGTAGGTAGGTAGATTGATAGATAGAGATAGGTAGGTAGGTAGATAGATAGATAGAGATAGGTAGGTAGGTAGATTGATAGATACAGATAGGTAGGTAGGTAGATTGATAGATATAGGTAGATAGGTAGATAGATAGATACAGATAGGTAGGTAGGTAGATTGATAGATAGAGATAGGTAGGTAGGTAGATAGATAGATAGATAGAGATAGGTAGGTAGGTAGATTGATAGATAGAGATAGGTAGGTAGATAGATAGATAGATACAGATAGGTAGGTAGGTAGATAGATAGATACAGATAGGTAGGTAGGTAGATAGATAGATAGAGATAGGTAGGTAGGTAGATAGATAGAGATAGGTAGGTAGGTAGATTGATAGATAGAGATAGGTAGGTAGATAGATAGATAGATACAGATAGGTAGGTAGGTAGATAGATAGATACAGATAGGTAGGTAGGTAGATAGATAGATAGAGATAGGTAGGTAGGTAGATAGATAGAGATAGGTAGGTAGGTAGATTGATAGATAGGGATAGGTAGGTAGGTAGGTAGATAGATAGAGATAGGTAGGTAGGTAGATTGATAGATAGAGATAGGTAGGTAGGTAGATTGATAGATACAGATAGGTAGGTAGGTAGATTGATAGATATAGGTAGATAGGTAGATAGATAGATACAGATAGGTAGGTAGGTAGATAGATAGATACAGATAGGTAGGTAGGTAGATAGATACAGATAGGTAGGTAGGTAGATTGATAGATAGAGATAGGTAGGTAGGTAGATTGATAGATAGAGATAGGTAGATAGGTAGATAGATAGATAGATAGAGATAGGTAGGTAGGTAGATTGATAGATAGAGATAGGTAGGTAGGTAGATAGATAGATAGAGATACGTAGGTAGGTAGGTAGATAGATACAGATAGGTAAGTAGATAGATAAATACAGATAGGTGGGTAGGTAGATAGATAGATAGAGATAGGTAGGTAGGTAGATTGATAGATATAGGTAGATAGGTAGATAGATAGATACAGATAGGTAGGTAGGTAGATTGATAGATAGAGATAGGTAGGTAGGTAGATAGATAGATAGAGATAGGTAGGTAGGTAGATTGATAGATACAGATAGGTAGGTAGGTAGATAGATAGATAGAGATAGGTAGGTAGGTAGATAGATAGATACAGATAGGTAGGTAGGTAGATAGATAGATACAGATAGGTAGGTAGGTAGATTGATAGATAGAGATAGGTAGGTAGGTAGATTGATAGATAGAGATAGGTAGATAGGTAGATAGATAGATAGAGATAGGTAGGTAGGTAGGTAGATAGATACAGATAGGTAAGTAGATAGATAAATACAGATAGGTGGGTAGGTAGATAGATAGAGATAGGTAGGTAGGTAGATTGATAGATAGAGATAGGTAGGTAGATAGATAGATAGATAGAGATAGGTAGGTAGGTAGATAGATAGATAGAGATAGGTAGGTAGGTAGATAGATAGATAGAGATATGTAGGTAGGTAGATTGATAGATACAGATAGGTAGGTAGGTAGATTGATAGATATAGGTAGATAGGTAGATAGATAGATACAGATAGGTAGGTAGGTAGATTGATAGATAGAGATAGGTAGGTAGGTAGATAGATAGATAGATAGAGATAGGTAGGTAGGTAGATTGATAGATAGAGATAGGTAGGTAGATAGATAGATAGATACAGATAGGTAGGTAGGTAGATAGATAGATACAGATAGGTAGGTAGGTAGATAGATAGATAGAGATAGGTAGGTAGGTAGATAGATAGAGATAGGTAGGTAGGTAGATTGATAGATAGAGATAGGTAGGTAGATAGATAGATAGATACAGATAGGTAGGTAGGTAGATAGATAGATACAGATAGGTAGGTAGGTAGATAGATAGATAGAGATAGGTAGGTAGGTAGATAGATAGAGATAGGTAGGTAGGTAGATTGATAGATAGGGATAGGTAGGTAGGTAGGTAGATAGATAGAGATAGGTAGGTAGGTAGATTGATAGATAGAGATAGGTAGGTAGGTAGATTGATAGATACAGATAGGTAGGTAGGTAGATTGATAGATATAGGTAGATAGGTAGATAGATAGATACAGATAGGTAGGTAGGTAGATTGATAGATAGAGATAGGTAGGTAGGTAGATAGATAGATAGAGATAGGTAGGTAGGTAGATTGATAGATAGAGATAGGTAGGTAGATAGATAGATAGAGATAGGTAGGTAGGTAGATTGATAGATACAGATAGGTAGGTAGGTAGATAGATAGATACAGATAGGTAGGTAGGTAGATAGATAGATAGAGATAGGTAGGTAGGTAGATAGATAGATAGAGATAGGTTGGTAGGTAGGTAGATAGATAGAGATAGGTAGGTAGGTACATTGATAGATAGAGATAGGTAGGTAGGTAGATAGATAGATAGAGATAGGTAGGTAGGTAGATTGATAGATAGAGATAGGTAGGTAGGTAGATAGATAGATAGAGATAGGTAGGTAGGTAGATTGATAGATAGAGATAGGTAGGTAAGTAGATAGATAGAGATAGGTAGGTAGGTAGATAGATAGATAGAGATAGGTAGGTAGGTAGATAGATAGATAGAGATAGGTAGGTAGGTAGATTGATAGATAGAGATAGGTAGGTAGGTAGGTAGGTAGGTAGATAGAGTTAGGGAGGTAGGTAGATTGATAGATAGAGATAGGTAGGTAGGTAGATTGATAGATACAGATAGGTAGGTAGGTAGATAGATAGATACAGATAGGTAGGTAGGTAGATTGATAGATAGAGATAGGTAGGTAGGTAGATAGATAGAGATAGGTAGGTAGGTAGATTGATAGATAGAGATAGGTAGGTAGGTAGATAGATAGAGATAGGTAGGTAGGTAGATAGATAGATAGAGATAGGTAGGTAGATAGATAGATAGAGATAGGTAGGTAGGTAGATTGATAGATAGAGATAGGTAGGTAGGTAGGTAGATAGATAGAGATAGGGAGGTAGGTAGATTGATAGATAGAGATAGGTAGGTAGGTAGATTGATAGATACAGATAGGTAGGTAGGTAGATTGATAGATAGAGATAGGTAGGTAGGTAGATTGATAGATAGAGATAGGTAGATAGGTAGATAGATAGATACAGATAGGTAGGTAGGTAGATATATAGATACAGATATGTAGGTAGGTAGATAGATAGAGATAGGTAGGTAGGTAGATTGATAGATACAGATAGGTAGGTAGGTAGATAGATAGATACAGATAGGTAGGTAGGTAGATTGATAACTAGAGATAGGTAGGTAGATAGATAGATAGAGATAGGTAGGTAGGTAGATTGATAGATACAGATAGGTAGGTAGGTAGATAGATAGATACAGATAGGTAGGTAGGTAGATAGATAGATAGAGATAGGTAGGTAGGTAGATTGATAGATAGAGATAGGTTGGTAGGTAGGTAGATATATAGAGATAGGTAGGTAGGTACATTGATAGATAGAGATAGGTAGGTAGGTAGATAGATAGATAGAGATAGGTAGGTAGGTAGATTAATAGATAGAGATAGGTAGGTAGGTAGATAGATAGATAGAGATAGGTAGGTAGGTAGATTGATAGATACAGATAGGTAGGTAGGTAGATTGATAGATATAGGTAGATAGGTAGATAGATAGATAGGTAAATAGATAGAGATAGGTAGGTAGGTAGATAGATAGAGATAGGTAGGTAGGTAGATTGATAGATAGAGATAGGTAGGTAGGTAGATAGATAGGTAGGTAGGTAGATTGATAGATAGAGATAGGTAGGTAGGTAGATAGATAGATAGAGATAGGTAGGTAGGTAGATTGATAGATACAGATAGGTAGGTAGGTAGATTGATAGATATAGGTAGATAGGTAGATAGATAGATACAGATAGGTAGGTAGGTAGATTGATAGATAGAGATAGGTAGGTAGGTAGATAGATAGATAGAGATAGGTAGGTAGGTAGATTGATAGATACAGATAGGTAGGTAGATAGATAGATAGATAGAGATAGGTAGGTAGGTAGATAGATAGATACAGATAGGTAGGTAGGTAGATAGATACAGATAGGTAGGTAGGTAGATTGATAGATAGAGATAGGTAGGTAGGTAGATTGATAGATAGAGATAGGTAGATAGGTAGATAGATAGATAGATAGAGATAGGTAGGTAGGTAGGTAGATTGATAGATAGAGATAGGTAGGTAGGTAGATAGATAGATAGAGATACGTAGGTAGGTAGGTAGATAGATACAGATAGGTAAGTAGATAGATAAATACAGATAGGTGGGTAGGTAGATAGATAGATAGAGATAGGTAGGTAGGTAGATTGATAGATATAGGTAGATAGGTAGATAGATAGATACAGATAGGTAGGTAGGTAGATTGATAGATAGAGATAGGTAGGTAGGTAGATAGATAGATAGAGATAGGTAGGTAGGTAGATTGATAGATACAGATAGGTAGGTAGGTAGATAGATAGATAGAGATAGGTAGGTAGGTAGATAGATAGATACAGATAGGTAGGTAGGTAGATAGATAGATACAGATAGGTAGGTAGGTAGATTGATAGATAGAGATAGGTAGGTAGGTAGATTGATAGATAGAGATAGGTAGATAGGTAGATAGATAGATAGAGATAGGTAGGTAGGTAGGTAGATAGATACAGATAGGTAAGTAGATAGATAAATACAGATAGGTGGGTAGGTAGATAGATAGAGATAGGTAGGTAGGTAGATTGATAGATAGAGATAGGTAGGTAGATAGATAGATAGATAGAGATAGGTAGGTAGGTAGATAGATAGATAGAGATAGGTAGGTAGGTAGATAGATAGATAGAGATATGTAGGTAGGTAGATTGATAGATACAGATAGGTAGGTAGGTAGATTGATAGATATAGGTAGATAGGTAGATAGATAGATACAGATAGGTAGGTAGGTAGATTGATAGATAGAGATAGGTAGGTAGGTAGATAGATAGATAGATAGAGATAGGTAGGTAGATAGATAGATAGATACAGATAGGTAGGTAGGTAGATAGATAGATACAGATAGGTAGGTAGGTAGATAGATAGATAGAGATAGGTAGGTAGGTAGATAGATAGAGATAGGTAGGTAGGTAGATTGATAGATAGAGATAGGTAGGTAGATAGATAGATAGATACAGATAGGTAGGTAGGTAGATAGATAGATACAGATAGGTAGGTAGGTAGATAGATAGATAGAGATAGGTAGGTAGGTAGATAGATAGAGATAGGTAGGTAGGTAGATTGATAGATAGGGATAGGTAGGTAGGTAGGTAGATAGATAGAGATAGGTAGGTAGGTAGATTGATAGATAGAGATAGGTAGGTAGGTAGATTGATAGATACAGATAGGTAGGTAGGTAGATTGATAGATATAGGTAGATAGGTAGATAGATAGATACAGATAGGTAGGTAGGTAGATTGATAGATAGAGATAGGTAGGTAGGTAGATAGATAGATAGAGATAGGTAGGTAGGTAGATTGATAGATAGAGATAGGTAGGTAGATAGATAGATAGAGATAGGTAGGTAGGTAGATTGATAGATACAGATAGGTAGGTAGGTAGATAGATAGATACAGATAGGTAGGTAGGTAG
>JAKSXO010000349.1:0-59583 GCA_024509115.1 Crotalus helleri
TGCAAGCTGCCTGGGACCAGACTGGCTGTCACCAGCACTCGCGTGCATGCTCGACTGCAAGTGCGCCAAATGTTGCAGTTTGGCCTGGGAATCGCCTATAAAAAGGGCAGGGAGATTTGGGCGTTGTCGGCGTCTTGTAACCAGTGTGCTGAACAGAAATAAAGAGGTTCCTGAGAATTATAACTGCTTCTCGTGTCATTGCCATGTCGCGAAGGACTTAACACTGGCGACAAAGGTGGGATTGCCTTACATCGACTGAAGACAGGTGTAAGCTTACCCTAGAGTCCTGAGCAGTAGGAACGGCGTTAACTCAGCAGCTGCCCGCCAATCCAGCGAACATCGGGGGTAAGCTGGCTGATAGACCCTTCCTTTTCTACAAAAATGGCAAAAGTTGGAAGACTTTCAGAATTCGACGTCTCGCATCCGGAAAGATGGGAGTCCTACGTAGCCAGGGTGGAAAACTATCTTAAAGTCAATCAAGTAAGAGAAGATAGTTTAAAAGCCGCCACCCTGCTGTGCGTTTGCGGTCAAGACACATTCGAAATCGCTGAAAACATAGCAGCACCTGTACCTCTAGAATCTGTTAACTACACAGATCTCAAAAAACTACTAAAGGAACACTTCCGGCCCAAGTTGTCCGTCATCGCTTGGCACCACACCTTCGAACAGGGGGATCAGCGACCCAGAGAATCAGCCAAAGAATACATTGCTGCACTGAGAAAAGCCGCTAAACACTGCGAGTTCAAGGATCTAGAAGAACGGCTGAGAGACAGATTTGTATGCGGACTGAGGCATAGAGAATTGCAGCAGAGACTTTTCGCTAAAGAAGACTTATCATTCCAAGATGCCTTGAGAGAGGTTACAGCAGAAGAGGCAGCGGGCGGCGCCATCAAGAACATGAGGCCGATCAGAAGCACTCCAGAAGCTGTGTCCGTGCACCAGGAAGGAGTCCAAAGGAACCCAGAGGAGGATCCTGATGATGAAGTAGACCGTCTCTACCCCACGAAAGAAGGGAAACAGAAGGAAAGCTCTTCAGCTCTCCCCAAGTGCCTCGGTTGTGGAGGTCGCCACAAGAGGACTGACTGTAGATTCTGCTCCGCTATCTGTAGGGCATGCGGAAAACAGGGACACATTGCAGCTGTGTGTCTGGGCCGTCAGAAGGTACAACCTCGGGAAGAATTGCGCCTGAAAGGTACCAGGGTCCCCAGCTAAAACAGGGTGGGTTTCTGTGCTTCATGAAGAAGCATTTATAGGACAGGCACACACAAGCCCATTAAGAAAAAGCTGTCACTTAAAGTGAAGCTACAAGGGGTTCCATTGGCTATGGAACTGGATACGGGGTCTGCACTTTCAATCATTTCCATGCACACGTTTAGGAAGATTTGTTCTGGCAGCGGATTTCAGGCCAAGCTGAGGCCTTCCGACATTGTGTTAACAGACTTTCAAAACTTCAGAGTGTGTGTTAAGGGGGAGGCCACCCTTAACGTACAGTATAAGGATTTTGAAGGTCCACTAGATGTAATAGTAGTAGGGGGTGAGCGAACGAGTCTCATAGGACTCGATTGGTTTGAGGCCTTGGGAATACACGTCACGGGGCTCAATAGCTTGCAAACAATAGACCTACAAGAAGTCTGCAAAGAATTTGCAGATGTTTTCAGCCCATAGCTGGGAACGTACAAAGGACTCCCTGTGTCACTGAAATTAGACCCCAATGTCACCCCTATTAGAATTAAAGCAAGAAGGGTTCCTTTTGCCTTGAAAGGTAAAATTGACACCGAATTGGACAAATTGATTCAGCAAGGAGTTTTAGAACCTGTCGACTCCAGTCCTTGGGAGACCCCCATTGTCACGCCTCTTAAGGCAAATGGGGACATTCGCATCTGTGCAGATTACAAATGCACTCTGAATAAGGCATTGCAGCAACATGCCTATCCTGTTCCTGTGGTCAGTCATATTCTGGCCTCCCTCAAGGGGGGGGGGCGTGTTTTTGCAAAGCTTGACCTAGCTCAGGCGTATCAACAATTGCCTGTTGATGCTGCTGCTGCTGTAGCTCAAACCATTGTGACCCACAGGGGGGCATTCAAGGTAAAGAGGTTACAATTTGGAGTAAATGTTGCTCCTGGAATTTTCCAAAGCATAATGGAAAACACACTATGGGGTATACCAGGGGTTTGCCCCTATTTTGATGATGTCCTAATTGCTGGAGACTCTACACACAACTTAGCTGAGAGATTAAGGGCTGTCCTGCTGAAGTTCAGGAAAACGGGCCTCAAACTTAAGAAGGACAAATGTAAAATTGGGGTGCCTTCTACAGATTTTCTGGGATTCAAAATTGATGCTATCGGGATTCACCCTGCTGAATCCAAATTGAAAGCTCTTATGCATGCTCCTAGGCCAAAGTCCAAGGCCGAACTACAGGCCTTTCTGGGCCTTCTGAACTTCTACAACTCCTTCCTTCCAAACAAGGCTAGTGTAGCCGAGCCTCTTCATAGGCTCCTGGACAAACAGGCAGTGTGGCAGTGGTCACAAAAACACGAAGCAAGTTTCAATGAGGTTAAGGCCTTACTCACTTCTAACAGTGTGCTTGCACATTTCACCTCTGGCATCACTCAGGGGACAACTGAGTTTTGGGACAGTACTGAAATCCCAGCAAGCCCGGGTACAGAACGGGAATACGGGGAAAGACAACCTCTTGACAGGTCTAGGACAGACCTGGGAGGTTCTACACAATTGCCCAACAGTGACAGTCACTTAAGAGGGCCAGAGAGCCTGCAGCCAGGCAGGACAACCAGGTCAAACAGAGAAAGAAGCCCTGGCCTGACGAGCCCGGTGGGCAAGCAAGCAGGCCAGGCATTGGAGCACAGTCCTTGGGGATCACCAGGGCCTAGCAAGGGGGACAAGCATACATCACCCCTCAGTCAAGGGGTACTTGGAAGGTACCCAGAAGCCAGGAGGTCACAGAGAGCTAAAAGATCTCCTAAGTATTTAGAAGATTTTGTAACCCTACTGGCAAAACAGAGTTAACAGAGAGTATTCCTGTACACATAGGAAAATAGAACACTGGGGAACAATAGAAGCAAAAGGAATAACTGGTACAAAGCTAGTATGGGTACCACACTCGTATTGGGTTGTATATTATTATTTGTATGATCATAGTCTTAGCCCGGGGGGGAAGGGGTGTTATGTCCTGAGCCTGTGAAAGCAGGCTCGGGGCATTGCAACAGTCCCGGGCAGGTGCAAGCTGCCCGGGACCAGACTGGCTGTCGCCAGCACTCGCGCGCATGCGCGAGTGCAAGCGCACCAAATGTTGCAGTTTGGCCCGGGATTCACCTATAAAAAGGGCAGGGAGATTTGGCCGTTGTCGGCATCTTGTAACCAGTGTGCTGAACAGAAATAAAGAGGTTCCTGAGAACTACAACTGTTTCTCGTGTCATTGCCATTTCGCGAAGGACTTAACAGAAAGTATATGATATCATCAAGAAGAGTAAAAGAAATTAAATGGAAATAGGCCAGTCACATAGCAAGAAGAACTGATGGCAGGAGGACCAAGGCAGTCATAGAATGAATCCCACTCGATAAAAGAGACCTAAAACAAGATGGATCGAGAACATCAGCAAGTTTTGTGGGCCCAATTGGCAGGACTGTATGGGTCTTTGACTATAATAAACTTGAACTTCATCACGCAATGGATAGAGAATGGTAAAAATGATGATGAGAATGAATATTATGTGCCAGCAGAGTACAAACAATTTATTCCCTCAAAAACCTCAAGGTTCATTTCCAAAGAAAGAATGCTTCAGGATACAGCTGCCAATCAATTTTGCGGGGGTATTGTAGATTAAGATTTATAATATTGTCACTGCTTATAGCAGTATGGTTCAAATGTTAAGGATGATATCTTGAGTTAAAGGGATGTGGGTTTATACTGATACAAAAATGATTCTTAAGAAAAGCTATACCATATTAAATTAATCATTCATACTAGGACTCCTTAAAGCAAGTACTCAATTAATTAATTGATCTGCCTTAAGGCTGTATGAAGGAAAAGACTGCTGTTGTTAAAGCGTTCAATCACATCTTGCCTCTTCATGATCTAATGCAGTGGTCCCCAACCTCTCTGGCTCCATGGACCGACAGCAGTAGTGGCGGCAGGAGGGAGGGTTTGGTTTTGCATGTGCAACTTAACTCCCATGCATGCTCAAATGAAGCCTCAAGCACTCGCCTCCTGCTTGCATGGCCTGATTCCCAACAATAATGGTCCAAGGACTCAGGATTGGGGACCCTTGATCGAGTGGATATTATTTTACTAGAATTGTCTTCATGTAATTTCAAGATCTGATGGATGCCCAGTTGTTCCAAGGGCATGTTAGTTAAACTGGGAAATAAACAAAACAAAACAAAACATTCTGTAAGAAGATCTTGGCAAACACTTCCCAAAATCTGCCAGGAAAACTGCAGAAATGCAGCTGCAATGAATTTACTTTACTCAACAGCATCCTTACTTTATTTTTTCCAGGATATTAGTGGAAGCCCTAAAGCAGGGGTCTCAGCCCGAGTGCCTGGATGAGGATTTCTGGGAGTTGAAGTCCACAAGTCACAAAAGGGCCAAGTTTGAAGAGCCCTGCCCTAAAGAGTTGACATCTTTATATATTTGTGATTATTTCTGTACCTTGAATGTGTGGCAATTTAGCCATTGCTAGGAGGCTGCGTAGCAAAGTTTGGCTTGTGGTTATTGTCCCAGCAGTAAAGAGACCAAGCACAGTAATCACAAGATTTTCAAGAGTGTAGATTCTCTCAGATGAGTTCTGCTCCTGAAAAAAAATAGAAAGGGAAACAGAAGGATGAAAATGGGGTTGATTTAAAGTAATTTATGAAACTCTTCATAGTGTTTCTTTCAGTTAAAGAAAACTTAATTCTACGAGACTAATTTTAGAATATATAGGAGAATTTTTCAATTGTAAAGCATTTATGCAATCACCATTTGATGCAGAGAGGAAACAATTTGCCTGTCTGATCTACCTATCAAATATTTACCACAGGAAATTACGAGAATTAAAGGTTGTTATTTAGAGCTGGACAAAAGCAACTCTTAAGCTGTATGGTGGGTATTATGTTTTGGGGTTCGCGGCATTGAAGCGACACACAATACCAGTTTCAACCAAGTTCATTATTCAACTCCAGTTCCACTCAACAAGCAACAGGCTTGCAGGCCTTTTATAGTTTCCCAAACAGCCTATCATAATTCTCCCTTTTTTGTACCTTGCGCCTGCGCACAAGGCTGGCGCCAACCAGTCTGGTCCCGGGCAGCTTTTGGAATGCCCAGGACCATTTGCAACACTTCTGGGCCTGCTGAGCTGCCTCAACAGACCCAGGACACAATACACCTCCCCCCTAGATAAAACACACAAGTACACTTGTTCCCCTGCCCAACACATAGGCAGACAATTATTTTTTTAAAAAATAATAAAGTTAACTTAAACAATCGTTCTTCAAAATAAAATGAGTGTTTGTGTATTTTACCAAATGTAGGTTCCCAACACCTCATTATGGACCAGCAAGGTTCTTTTGTGATGACAGAAACCTCACATAGTCTCCCAGATGTTTGGGAGGGACTTTAGCCCTTTGAGATCTACGTAAAGTCAGAGAGAGTGCCTGGCCTGTCAGCTCACCTGCCCTGCTAGGCAGACCAGGACTTGTACTTAAGGGTGCCTGGCCTACCGGCCCATCTGTTGGGCTCGATAGACCAGGACTTTGATGCTCATAAGTTACAGGTGGTCAAGGTGGTCAATGTGCCGTGCTGGCAGGTTCTTCTGGGCTCCATTCAGGTTCCCTTGGAGAGGAGGAAATTCCCAAACCCGGTGGTAGAGTGGAGTTTCCCCCATCCACCATGGACTGCTCCTGGGAACTTAGTCCCTCGAGCCCACGACCAGTCTCAGACGTGACCTCTGTCTCAGCAGTGCCCCAATAGTTCCAGTCCCCCATGTAGGTGGCCGAGGTGCCAGAGTCAGGAGCCGCCTCAATGGCAAACTCCTTCACATGAGAATTCCTGTTTGGCACTCTTGCGGATGCGCTGGCCACCCCCCGAGATGACTTCCTATTTGGAGCAATTGCTTATGCGCAGGACTCCCTTTTCGGAGCAATAGCTGATCCGTGAGGATGCCATTGCTCCTCCACTGGGGAATTCCTAGCAACCTGTGATAATTCCCAGGAACAATAAAGCTGGTTCTCAGGATTTTGACCTGAAGTGTGACTATGTTCCTGGGCCCCCTCCCCCCCAAGAGCAGAGGCAGGGGCGGAATTAATGGGGGACAACTGCCAGCGCAGTTGGTCGATGTGATGCTGAAGGACGCGGACGTCTCCCAAGGTCACTTTGTATGATAGTGGCCCCGAGATCTTGCAGATGACAGCAGGGACCCAGAGATGTCCAGTACCATAGTTCCTTATCCAGACTGGATCGCCCACCTGAAGTCTCCTAGGTGACCGCGGCTGTGACACCTGTGAAGCCACCCGATCTGGGTGCAATCTGTCCAACTTCGTGATGAGGCGGTGACCCCAGCGGAGTTCAGCTGGGCTCTTCTCAGTGGCAGTGCATGGTGTGGTGCGGTGTGCAAGAAGAAAATCAGCTAGCTGTGATGCCAGCTGCTGTGCGTGATGCGTTTGAGCGCATCCTTGGTGGTGCACACCATCCTTTCAGCTTGCCCGTTGGAGGAAGGGTGGAAAGGAGCTGACATGGCATGCCGGATCAAGTTGGCCTGAAGGAAAGCCTGGAACTCAAAAGAAGTAAATTGATGACCATTGTCAGAAATGAGGACATCCGGAAGGCCGTGGGTAGCAAAGATTCCTCTCAACACCTGGATAGTCCTGGCAGTAGTAGTGGAGGAGACAGGTACAACCTCTAGCCACTTGGAATGGCTATCCACCAGGATAAGGAAGAATTGCCCCTGAAAAGGGCCAGCGTAATCTAAATGTACCCTTGACCAAGGGGTTTGTGTCTCCTCCCATCTGTGTACGGGGCCTGAGGCATTTCAGGCCATGACTGTTGGCACACCTGGCATCCGTGTACCTGGGCTTCGATAGCTTTATCAAGGCCAGGCCACCACAGATGGCTTCTTGCGAGCGCTTTCATGTGCACAATGCCTGGATGTCCCTCTTGCAGAGAGGACAAGACTCTAGACCTCAGTGAGGCAGGAATAACTACTCTACTACCCCATAAAAGGCACCCATGAAATATAGACAGTTCGTGTCTTCTTTGCCAGAAGGCTTGAAATACAGCATCCGGACATGTGTCAGGCCATCCTGACAAAACCCAAGTCAGCACGCGTGTGACCGTGTGATCAGTGGCAGTTTCTGCAGCCATGTCCCTAGCATTGAGGGGAGATTCAGGTAACTCCTGAATAGAGAGAATCTGAATAGCAGGAGCAGGGTCAGCCTCTATTTGTTTGAGATGCAACCTGCTGAGGCCATCAGCATGGCCCATCTCTTTTCCTGGTTTATGAATAAGTGTATAATCATATGCTGACAGGAAAATTGACCATCTCAGCATACGTGGGGAAATGATATGAGGTGTCTGTTTGTTGGTAGTAAACAATCCCAGCAAAGGTTTATGGTCTGTATAGACCGTGAAATGGCGGCCATATAATTTCTTTATGCCAGCCACTATGGCCAAGGCTTCTCTGTCAATCTGAGCATAATTCCACTCGGCAGATGACAGAGTCCCTGAATAATAGACTATAGGGACTTGTGTCCCATCAGCCTTCAGGTGGCTCAGTACTGCTCCAACCCAATAAGGAGATGCATCGCATGCGATGCATACAGGCAGTTGCTCATTGAAATGAGCTAAAACAGCATTTGAAGAGAGCAAGGCCTTAACCTCATTGAAACTCCTCTCATGGACCTGAGTCCACTGCCATGGAGCCTGCTTGTCTAAGAGCCAGTGTAATGGCTCTGCCACTGCAGCCTTATGTGCAAGAAATGTGTGATAAAAATTTAAAAGCCCCAAGAAAGCTTGCAGCTCACTCTTTGACTGGGGACTTGGGGCCTGCTGAATCGCCTGAAACTTGGATTCAGCAGGGTGAATGTCTTGGGCATCAATCCTGAAACCCAAAATATCAGCAGAAGTGACTCCTATTTTGCACTTGTGTTGCTTCAATTTAAGGCAGCGGTTCTCAACCTGTGGGTCGCAACCCCATTTGGGGTCGAACGACCATTTCATGGGGGTCGCCAAACAATGCGATCTGCCATTTTTTTTCGTCAGCCAGCACAGGGGGCGCCGCCATGCATGCGCGCTGCACAGGGGGCAGCGCCATGCATGCACGCCACTCAGGGGGCGGTGCCGCGCATGCATGCCATGCAGGGGGTGGCGCCGCGCATGTGTGCCACACAGGGGGGCACCACGCATGCGCGCCGCCTGCTTATGACCGGGGTCGCCATATAAAAAGGCTGAGAACCACTGATTTAAGGCCTGCTTTGCGAAAACGAAGCAAAACAGCCCTTAATCTTTCTGCCAGATTTTGAGGTGACTCCCCAGGAATGAGGACGTCATCGAAGTAGGGCAGACCCTAGGGATGCCACGAAGTGTGCATTCCATGACACTTTGAAATATGCCAGGGCTACATTAACCCCAAACTGCAGTCTTTTAACTTTAAAGGCCCCTCTATGAGTTACAATTGTTTGGGCCTCTGCAGTTGCCTCATCAACAGGTAGCTGTTGATAAGCCTGTGCCAAATCAAGTTTTGCAAAAAGCCCCCCCCCCTTCAGGGAGACCAAAATGTGGCTCACCACTGGCACTAGATAAGCATGCTGTTGCAATGCTTTATTCAGTGTACACTTATAATCTGCACATATGTGGACTTCTCCATTAGCCTTTAAAGGTGTGACAATGAGGGTTTCCCGTGGACTGGAGTCCACAGCTCTGCATCTATTTTGCTTTTGAGGGCAAAAGGCACCCTTCTAGGCTTGATCCTGATGGGCATGATAGTGGGGTCTAAACGTAATGCAACGGGAGGCCCCTTGTAGGATCCAAGCTCTGAGCTAAACACATCAGCAAACTTCTTGCAGACTTCTGCAAGGCCCAACATTTGCACGCTGTGAAGCCCAGTCACCTGGATTCCAAGGGCCTCAAACCAATCGAGTCCAATAAGACTTGTGCATTCACCCCCAACTACCACCACATCAAGAAAACCTTCAAAAGCTTTACGCTGCACTTTGAGTGTAGCCTCCCCCTTCACACTGACTTTGGAGTTCTGGAAGTCAGTCAGGATTAAATTCGATGGCCTGAGTTTGACTCGAAGGCCACTACTACTACAAATCCTCTTGAATGTGTGAAGTGAAATGATGGATAGAGCGAACCCGATGTCCAACTCCATCGATAAGGGAACCCCCTGTAACTTCACATCAATGCGAAGTTTTTTCTTAAGGGGCTTGTGTGTCCCTGTCCTCAGAATACTCCTGCACGATGCGCAGAAACTCACCCTGTGTTGGCTGGGGACCCTGGTACCTTTCTGAAGCAATTCTTCCTGAGGTTGGACCTTCTCGCGACCCAAACAGACAGAGGCAATGTGGCCTTGCCTACCACATGCCCAGCAAATGGCGGAACGAAACCTGCAGTCAGCTCGCTTGTGATGACCTCCGCAACCAAGACACTGAGGAGATGCTGGGGCCTTGATGGGATGCCCTTTAAGCCTTCTTTCGGCTGGCTGGTGAAGTCTGTCCACCTCCTCTTCAGGATCCGCTTTGAACCCTTCTTGAGCATCTTCTTGATGGACGAACACGGCTGCTGTAGTGCTTTTGGCGAGTCGCAAGGCCTTCACAGTGCCTCCTGCAGCCTCTTCAGCTGCAACTTCTCACAAGACATCTTGGAAAGTGACTTCAGCTTTAGCAAATATTTTTTATTGCAGCTCTCTGCTTCTCAGACCACAGACAAAATGGTCTCGTAAGCGCTCTTCCAGGTCATTGAACTCACAAGGCCTGGTGGCTTGTCTCAAGGCAGCAATGAGTTCAGCAGCAGACTCACCAGGCTTCTGGTCCCTCTGCTCAAAAGCGTGCCTCCATGCGATTACAAATAGCTTCGGATGAAAATGATCCTTTAGCATATTTTTTAAGTCTGTGAATGTTACAGACTCAAGCACTGCAGGAGCGACTAGATTTTCAGCCACATCAAAAGTGTCCTGTCCACAGACGCACAACAGAGTTGCTGCCTTTAAGCCATCTTCTTGAACCTGGTTGATTCACAGGTAGTTTTCCACCCGGGCCACGTAAGAGTTCCAACGCTCCAGGTGCGACACGTCGAATTCAGACAGCTGCCTGATTTTCAACATCTTTTGCTTCTTTTAGCCTTGCTGCAATTCAGGCTGGGAAGAGGCCCATTTGCCAAGCCCACCTCCAGCATTTGCATACTGGTAGGTGATTGCCGATCTGGGCGCCGTCTTCCGTCTTCCAAGTCTTTTTTGTAAAGACTAGGTTCCTTGCATTGTCTCCTTCTTTGCAGTGATCCCACCTTCATCACCAGTATTATGTTTTCGCGTTCGCAGCATTGAAGCAACCCGCAATACTAGTTTCAACCAAGTTCTTCTTTATTCAATTCCAGTTCCACTCAACAAGCAACAGGCTCACAGGCCTTTTATAGTTTCCCAAACATCCTATCATAATTTTCTCTTTTTTTGTGCCTTGCGCTTGCGCACAAGGCTGGCACCAACCAGTCTGGTCCGGGGCAGCTTTTGGAATGCCCGGGACCATTTGCAACACTTCTGGGCATGCTGAGCTGTCTCAACAGACCCAGGACACAACAGTGGGAAAACAGGATTAGATATGAGCATAGAAGCTTGAATGTTATATCTGAGAGACTAATTCTAATAGAAATTGCTCCTGCAAGATGAATGATTATCTTTGTATCACCTATTAAGAGTGTAGAAGAGGTGTAAATTAGCATGTAAAGCAAATGTCTATACTTATTCATTTTTAATTATGTCGGGCATAGGAGTACATGTTAACAAATGGCAAATTAAAGTAAGAAAGAAGGGGAATAAATATTTTCACATTCTTTCATACAAGGTGAACTAGTTTCATCTTAGATACATATTGGAGATATTTAGACAGTTATGCAAAGATGGTATCTATGCCTACCTTCTCCATTCTATGAAGGAAGCAATCAATATAGTCACGCGGGTTCTGGGGATCCAATGTCTTCTTGTGCAATTCCATTTTCTCACGGATATAATCATAGACTTTTTCAGTCTCAGACTCAATATGTCGTCCAAAAAAGTATTCCATTGTTTTTGGAAAAGTATTGTACACCTGTTGCAGAGTTAATGTTAAACATTATATGTTTTTAGACCATAATGGTGAAGGCTTAATGCCCCAAATATTCAGAGATTAGCTTTTAGTCTGATATTGTTAATTATCAAACCTCAGCTAGGTGCCAAGACCAAGGAGACAAGTTTGGCAAGAATTTCAGTAAGCTATCTTTAATTTTAGTGTTGAGTAAATGCAGCGTCTTGGGAACAATGCATGGTAGGAATTTTTATTTATAATAAGTTGGTTAAAAAGGAATCTATTTGAAAAGCCTTTCCCCCATATCTTTCCTCACCTAGGCTGAGTTCCCTGCAGGATATATTCTGTCAAGCCTCACCCCAGCTATCCCATGAAGGGATAATGATGAAAATGGTAATAATTCTTGAAGCAGGGAGGAAAGAGGGACATAAGAATAGGGGAAATGTTTAAAAATACCAATAAGAAGAGAGGCACCTGTGCATAATTTGATATGATGATTATCAAATTATATATAGTTAAATATGTAGCATTGTACTTTTTAAAAATATTATAATAATATACCTTTCAGTTTGATCACAATATTGATATTCCTCTTATATCACAAACCTAATAGCTTGGGGGATAATGCTATTGTCATTTCTTAGAACAACATGGAAATATGTTTGAGAACTAAAGTTAACTTTTCAGTCAATGGATGAAAAAATTAAGTGAAACATTACAATTAGGAGGAATCAGCCCATCCAGTGAAATTCCATGTTTGGCTCTCCCTGACTAATTAAGAAATGGGCAAGTCCTAGAAATAAGCAGGTCAGCGCCCACAGCAGTTACGAGAGAATGAAATGATCCCGTGGGAAATAAGCCCAGCCAGGAAAGAAGGTTTGCTGAGAACCAATTTATATTTTGATGGCTCAGTCTTGCTGGAAGTCTGGATTTGACTTCTCCTGCTTATCTACAGTAATCTCTACACCTACAGTAATCTCCACATCCCTTATTTGGATATTCGAACACACAGAGAGGCCCACTAGTAAAAATGAGTGTTTATAGCAGGAAGAGCATCAGAGAGGAAAAACATACCAGTCCTAGGAAACTAGTCAGAAATCTTATTTGAGACTCCATAATCTGTTGGTTCTCTATGAAGGTTTGATCTTTGTAATCATATCGATTGCCAAAGATGACTGCACAGATCACATTAGAAACAGCACTTGCCAAATTTCTTCTTGGGTCAAAAGGCTGCCCTGCAACAAAGGCCACAGACATTAATGGGAGGGATCAAAGAATGGGGATCTTCCCTTCCACAATTCTCACCACAGAACTGCAACAAAAAAAGTGGTTTGGGTCAAAGAAGTTATTCAAAGATTTTATTGGTATTTTTAATAAATAATATTAAATAGAAGAGCCTAGATGTAATTAAATGAAAACATAAACCTTATAACCACTAGAGGTTTTTTTCAAAACCTTCTTGCTATCTTCTGTCAAGAATTATTTTCTCACTTTCTCTTCCCTTTTCTGCTCATGGTTGGTTTTTCCCTCCCTGTTCCTTCTTTTAGAAGTTTCTATTTCCAGTTTTCACTCTCCTGACTGTCTCTCCCTCCACCTTCTAATTTCTTTCTTCTTTCTTTTTTAAAATATAATCCTATTATTTCATTTCTTTCCCCTTCTGATTCCAGAGATTTGTCCATTAATGATTATATTCAAAATGGCACAAATCTTTAGAGGAATACTATTTATGACGATTCAGTGCAGATCCACAGTGGCTTTCAGATCTCCACCCTCATGCAAACTGCCTATTCTCTCATCATACCTTTAAAGCAAGACATTATCCATGTTTTCCTTTCTAGCCTTAGATTACCTATGTCATTCATCCATAACTTCTTTTGCTGGCTCTTGAATTTGCCTGATATATAATCATGTTCAAATGAATTATTTAAACACTTTTTCCGCTTCTTTTCCCAATTTTAACTGAGCACTTTATTCCCTCAGCACTGTCTCCTTCTATCCCATTCATATTTTTTTTACTATTTCTTTTTTTAAATCTCCTTCCAGAAAGACCTGTCCACAGAACATGATTTCCCAAGATGCTACATCTCCTGGAAAAAAATAAATTTATATCTGTAAGGCACCAGGAAAATCAGGCAATCCGGGCAATTCAAATCGGTATAAAGATTTATTGTAAGCTTAAGCTCACTACAAGAATCTGAACTACTAATGGCCAAAGGAAATTAGCAGAAGATAAGAGTAGAAAGATTCAAGGTAGGCTGGACGTAGATCTCTTCTGGGCACGAAGGGACTCATGACTGATGATTTGTTTGATCCCTCCCTTGGGGAGGGATATATATATGCCTATCTAAGTTTTTCTTTATTTTGTGCACTTAAGCACAGAGAATTTGAGTTTCAGTTTAGAATCTAGTTTTCCTGTAACTTCACATAATACAACAAACCCTTTCCAATTTCATATTTTAAAAGATAATAGTCTTCCTGATATGATTCTTCTGTGGGAGAACAGCCCTCAGTTTCTTTAGAGGACCTTTTGTGGCAGCCATTTCCTCCACCAGACAAAGGGCTTCCTCCTGCACCCTCTCAGACATTCTTTTCTTCCCCATTCCAAAATCTCGCAAGGTGGACAGTGTGAACCGTCGCAGCTCCCTCTGTTTCTTCTCATCATTTGTAGATATTCCTGAAACAACAGACACCAAAAGGATCATGATGTTGGTCAATTGTCAGCTTTTGTGGAAGAGTATGTTTAGATACAATATTTCAGACACTTTCCTTTTTCAAATCTTTCTTTCAATCATAGTTGAAAGAGGCTACTGCACTGCAATAAATTATGCATCAGAGAATTTTCATTCCTCACATTTAAAGTAAACAAGGCTTGATGTTTAAAATACCAAAGAAGGAAATTTCACAGTTGCCATCTTTCCATTCTTGACTGCTGTCATATTAAGAGAAGAATGAATGAGGCTATGAAAACCATGTCATACGTTTATGTAGGTGTGTTATAGATAGAAAGAAATCCCTACATTAGACATGGACCTCTACACTGAGATGCCGTTTTCAGTAAGCAGAAGAAAATTGGAGTCGTTTTGAGTTGTGGATTTTATTTTATTATTTGCTGTAGAGGCTTTATTGACAAAAATAAGTCACTTCCCATTACATATGTACTAGCTTGCTTGATTGTGTGCTAACAAGTTACTCTCAACTCTTAGCTACCTTTAGATTTCCTCCAACACAATCTATCCCTAACCTAATTCTTCAGGACTTGTAAGGGTACATTTGTCATCATTTTAACTGAGTTCATTGACTTTGCAGATGGCCATCCTCTTCCTTTTATCTTTCTCACCATTATACCCTCCTCTAGGGAGCTAGACTTTTGAACCATATGTCTGAAGAATGATAATTTTAGTGTGGTCATTTATGCTTTGAGTGGAAACTTTGAGCTGATTTGCTCAATGAGCTATTTGTTTCTTATTCGTGGATGTCCACAATGTTTCCAGAGATCTTGTCCAACATCAAACCATATTCTTTCAATATTCTTTCTCTCCTGTTTATTCAAAGTCCAAATTGTCAAAGTATCCTCTTTGAAAACCATTTTGTTTGCCTTCCCAAAGGACCAGTTTAGAGGTGAGATTACTTTTTTTTTTTTTTTGCATGTAAGGAACAATCAGAACAGATTTCAGAAGTGATCAGTGGAAGCGAAATGGTGAAAAAAAGGTGTTCCTCCCTCTTCAAAAAGCATGACCAGATCAACCTCTTTACAAAACTTCATTTCAAGTGAAACTTTCATAACTATCAATAATATTAAGAGCATTAAAATAATTTAAAATTACTTATAGAAAATTAAAAAGAGCAACAACGAATAAGGAAATAAAAGAGAATCAACCTTTATTTTGGAACACTCGTCTGTGAAAGGGCGTATTAGTTCGCCCACCAAATTCTTCTGCTTGATTTATCAAAGCATCTTTTACCACCTCATATCCACAAAGAGCAACCATTGGTTTTGATCCAGTCCAGATAGTAAATATAGGTCCATACTTCTCTGTAAGCTAAAGGTAAAATTAGATGAAAACCCAGTTAATTAAACGATAAAGCATTTTTTGATGAAATTATTCTAAAGCATGCTTGAAATAGTTCTTAAATTCATCACAGAGAGATGATGTTGAATCTAAGCTATAATAATTCTTAATATTTACAGGGTACATCAATATGATAGGATAAATTGCACATATCTCCTGCTGGTGAGATGATGGGAATGAGATAATCACAATTTTGACTGCATAATACATTTCTGCAAGTAATCTGGTACTGCAAAATATATGATAACAGACCACACATATTTTAATGAACTTTGTAACCTCCATTGTGTGTATTTATCAGACTGTAATTAGGTGACTTTAAATTAAAATTCCTACTGAAGATGCACAAGAGCCCCTAATAAAATTGGACTCTTATAGAAGAAAATCAAACTCCTTAAACTAGGGAAATATGCATATATCTTTCAAAATAATCACCTGAAAAAGCAAAGAAGTACATTAGTTACCTTTTTATAGGATTTATTTAGAGGTAGTACATCTTGCTGAAAGAGGTTCCCCAGAATAGGCCATGGAGTAGGTCCAGGAGGCAGCTGCTCTTTTTTCTTGTACATTTGGAAAGATGAGAAAAGGGTGAAAAGTATACAGAGAAGAAACAGAACTCCTGCCCATGTCAGCTCCATCCTCTCCTCAGTTGTTTTCCTCTTCAAAAATCCAAAAAGCTGTTTAAAGGAGACAAGATTGAAAGAAGGAGACCAATTGAATCCCCAATCACATCTAAATTCTTCACTTCTCTAACCTTTACAAACCTCTTGTTTACATTCAGCTCAAATTATTCTTTAACCTCTATCAGTATAGGAGAGTTACTTATCAACATTCTTATCTTTGGACTGTGGACAAAGGTAAGTTACAGTTTCTCTATGTTTGGCAGAAAATATGGAGTGCATGCAGTCGTGGGTTTCAAATAATTTAACAACCGGTTCTCTGCCTCGCCTTTCCTCCACCTTGGTTGGGGTGGGCTGCTCGGGGGTCGGCTGGGATGGGGGCAGGATGTCCCAGCGGGGGGGGGTAGGAGCCCCCAGTTACAGAATTGCTGGAGGTCACAGCTGGGGAGGGCAGGAGGGTACGGTGAGGGGACTGCAAGAGTCTTGGAATGGTGTGAGTGCAGGAGGGGGGTCAGCAGATCCCAGCTGGAGGAAGGTGAGGGGGTCTGGCTAGGGGGGGTGGGAGGGCTGGGATGCCTCTGCCAGGGAAAGCTCCGCCCCACTGGCTGAGCCTGTCATCCACACCACGGTCAGGTAGGATTGCATAGAAGAGGCGCTGGGCAGGGGGCTGGAGGGGGAACTGCCAGCAGAGGGGGAATTAGAATAGCCATCATCTCCCTTCCTCAGCGCAGCTCCATCAGCGCAGGTGGAGGTGGCCCCGGGACAGCCGGAAGTGGGCCCTTGCCCGACCTGGGCCCCATCCCCTCTGCAGCTCTGTTGGAGGCGGCAGCTGCTGCTCTGAGCCCCTTAACCAACCGGCCACACAGTGAAGTAGGAGGAGGCGGCTGTGATTCCTGCATTGCCAGGCCTGACCAGCAGCAGACTAAAAAAAAAAAAAGTTCTATCAATCAAATCCAATTTATCGTGAAAAAAAAAATCTTGCGAAGTTGGAACTGATTGATTGAACTTTTTTTTTAGTCCCATAAACCTGTTTGTGGGACTGCTCACAGCAGTGGAGGAAGTGACGGAGGACCGTGTCGAAGCTGGAAAGAAGGTGTCACATAGGTCCGATTAGGGATGGGCAGGGGTGGCATTTCTGCCACACGTCAACCGCTTCTCTGAACTCAAAAGAATTAGCTACCAGTTCTACCGAACCGGTCCAAACCAGCTGAATCCCACCACTGAGTGCATGTAGGTTGAGTTTAAAATATGGACATTTCCCTTTTATGTAATTTTTCAAGTTGAGTCCCCTTCAGAAGAAAATTGATAGCCATCAACAGCAAAGAATCTTTCTGGAAGATTTTGAACACAAAAATGACAAAAAATGCATGATTTTGACTGCCATTTAGAATTTAAATTTCATCCAAAAGATGTTTTAAATCTCATTATTGGGAAGAAAATTGCCAATGTTGGAATAAATAGAAATAGGAAAGGAAATTACTAATTCCAGAATAAACAGAAATGGGAAATTCAAACATGTCTGACATAAATGACCTTCAAGGATTTATATGTATGGCACAGGGAGACTTAGTTATGGATTCCAAGGACTCTGAGGTCTACATAGCATCCCTCACAAAATAACCCAGTCTTGAAGTTTGAAGGGGAAACATTTTTAATAAAATCTACTTTTCTTATCTTATTTATCTATGCTCTTGAAATTTTTCCAACTTGGACTAAATCCTTAAATAATAGCTCATTTTAAGTACTCTCTTCTTTGCTGTTTATACAATAGCCTGTGAAAGAGTAATTAATTCACTTTTGCTAATTGAACCCTATGGAATTTAAGTTTTTTCTTTTTATTTCACTGGATTGTCATAGCCCTGAATTCAGTATTATGATCATAAGTAAGTACAATGTTGTCATGATCTTTAATTGCAAAATGGTGCAATATTTTTTGTGAATGAAGGCAAATATACATGTCCTGGGATAATGTCACCTGTATCTCCTATAGTCACATTCAATGTTTGGATGAGCCCACATTTTAATGATGGCCAAAAAGATTTTTTCACCTGTAATTGATTTGGCCACAGTGGCACATCCCTTGATTCAAGGTTGACTCAGCCGTCCATCCTTCCGAGGTCGGTAAAATGAGGACCCAGATTGTTGGGGGCAATATGCTGACTCTGTAAACTGCTTAGAGAGGGCTGTAAAGCACTGTGAAGCAGTATATAAGTCTAAGTGCTATTTCTTTCATAAGAAATACATTTAATAGTGCTTAGAAACTTCATGCAGTCCAAAATACTGGAAGAATGTTCTGAGAGGCCTCAGACAGCCTTGACATTTACTGGTTTTGTATTTAATAGCAGAGAAACTCAGCAAAAAATTTGCTATTCAATCCCACAAGAAAATCTGAACCAATGAGTTAAAGCTCTCTTCTTTAATTGCTCTCATTTGTTAGTTGTTGTCTGTTATGTTATCTGAATTTTTCCAGATAGAACAAAGTAGAAATCAGCTTCTTTTTCCCCACTCTCTAGATGTACGGTTCCATACTTTCAAAGTCCAGGTCAGATTTTTCACATGTGAAAGGAGTAGATTATTAATCAGAAATTTCTAATGAGTCTAAAAGTCGAGAGAAGAAGCCACCTGAAAGTCAGAAATTCAGACAAGTTAATTACATACAAATAAGAAAAGCAGAAGTTGCTAGCTAACTGAAACCGCAAGTAGAGGAAACACTAAAACTGAGGATAAAGTTTAGAGCTTAAGCTAGCAAAGGTATAACCACAAAAAAATATAGAGCTAATTATAAGAATTGAGCTTTGTTAATAGAAAATTAGATGGTAATGGATAGGATGTGCACAAAGGGGCTTCCGCAAACATGAGAGGGATAGTGATTTTAGGCAGCCCTGATTAGTTTATCGGATGATTAGGGAAGGGGTGATGAGTGCGATAGGGGAGGGGGGAATCTTTGTCGATTCCCTCCCTCCCCTATCGCACTCATCACCCCTTCCCTAATGGGGAAGGTAGGATATAAAAATAGGTTTTGGAAATGATCCATTCAAGTTTAACAAGCAGTAGTGTTGTGAAAGATAAGAATGTATAGCAGAAGACAGGGTTGTGGGATTGGGGAGCAGAGCTTGGGGAGCAGCGACCACAACAAAAGTTATGTTTCTTTGGTTCAATATCAATTTTTCAGGGGCCTTATATCTATAGTGCTTACACTAATCATTTGATTTATCCGGAAAAAAGCCAGATACCTTGCCTTTTGATCTTTTGTTATTTGTTATTTCTCTGGATTCTATCCTGCCATGTAGAAAAATATGTAGAAAATCTCTCTATAAATATGAATTCCTAACAAAATGTATGGATTAGGGAAAATGCATACTCATACAGGAAAAACATGACAATAGACGAATATTTTCATGAAACATAAAAATGTGGGCTGGAACAACCTAATAAGAGAAAATGGAGAAACTGAGAATAACCAATAATGGCTGATTATTTACCATTAAATAGAATCTATTTGGCAGGAGATCGCATGCCTAAGATTAAGGTATATCTTGGTGATATTATGTAAGAACTTTTACTGCCTAGTCCATTTATTGTGTCAAACTGAACAGATGCCTGAAAATTGGAAAGAAAATGATATGTTTAAGTGATGACAAGGATCATTTGTTGCAATCTTTTGTCAAGGAACATATACTTCCAAGGCCTGTGTCATTTGAGTAAATTGTGGATAGAAGGGAGAAGGGTATATGCAAAGGATGGATTCTTAAGCCACTCTAGAGCAAAGGAAATCACCTGGAATTCTCCCAGCCAGGATAATTTCAGATCTTAGATGTAGATGACAATTTGATTTGATCCATAGTCTATTTGCAGCTAAAATAAAATCTTTTAAAAATGTAAGATAGTACAGTACAAAATAGAAATACTATTAATGTCAAACTTTTAAAAATTATTTACTTTCCAAGGAAACTTTGTTTGTGTGTGTGTGTCTCTCTCTCTCTCTGTGATGTTTCATCATGGTTGGAGGCCTTTTACAGGACATAAAGCACCCTTTGCAAGCCTGGCATAACTATGAACTGTTGTATTGTGCTATCTGTATTTTAATATGACAACTAAATAAATACTTCTACTTTTTGATTTTATAGATTTCTTACTTTTATTTTCTCTAATAATTTTTATTGAAGTATACAAATAAAAAGATGAAAAACTAATGCAAGCTAAGAATATAAAAAGAAAAAAAAAGAATTGCAAAAAAAGAAATTAAAAAAAATTAAAAAAGAAAATATATATAAAAAGAATTGACTCCCTTAAGATAAACACAAACAAGTTCAGTAACTTACCACCTTCTCTGGTGTTTCAATAAACGATTTCTTCTTCCTATTCTCATCTCATATTAATAAACAATGGAACCACATCTACATGGAGGGAAATGTGTGCTGGGGTGCTCCAAAGTTCTGTTCTGGGCCCAGTGCTCTTCAACATCCTCATCAACGATTTGGATGAGGGGATAGATGGGGAACTCATCAAATTTGCTGACGACACCAAACTAGCAGGAATAGCCAACACTCCAGAAGAAAGTCTTAAGATACAGGAGTTGAACACTGGGCGCTATCCAACAAAATGAAATTCAGTGGTAAAAAAAGTAAGGTTCTACATTTAGGCAAGAAAAACCAAATGTACAGGTATAGTATAAGGGGTACCTTGCTCAACAGTAGCAATTGTGAGAGGGATCTTGGAGTCCTAGTGGACAATCACTTAAATATGAGCCAGCAGGGTGCTGCAGCTGCCAAAACTGCCAACACAGTGCTAGGCTGCATTAACAGAGGGATAGAATCAAGATCATGTGAAGTATTAATACCACTTTACAATGCCTTGGTAAGGCCATACTTGGAATACTGCATTCAGTTATGGCTACCATGATGTAAAAAAGATGTTGAGACTCTAGAAAGAGTACAGAGAAGAGCAATAAAGATGATTAGGGGACTGGAGGCTAAAATATATAAGGAACAGTTGCTGGAATTGGGTATGTCTAGTTTAATGAAGAGAAAGACGAGGGGGGACATGATAGCAGTCTTCCAATATCTCAGGAGCTGCCACAAAGAAGAGGGAGTCAAGCTATTCTCTAGAGCTCCTGAAGGCAGGACAAAAAGCAACAGATGGAAACTAATCAAGGAGAGAAGCAACCTAGAACTAGGGAGAAACTTCCTGACAGTTAGAACAATTAACCAGTGGAATAACCGGCCTCCAGAAGCTGTAAATGCTCCAACACTGGAAGTTTTTAAGAAGAGACTAGACAGCCATTTGTCTGAAATGGTATAGGGTTTCCTGCCTGAGCAGGGGTTGGACTAGATGACCTCCAAGGTCCCTTCCAATTTATTAATATTATTGATCATCGCACAGTCAGCCAGATGTTCAGACTGGATTTGGCATTTTGTCTACCTATCGAGTCCTTACCCAGCACCTGGGATAGGCAGATGTGGATGTTTGATGGTATTACAGATATCGTCGCAGGATGAAAGCAGTTCCTAGTAAGGCCACCTTTTGCAATTGACTAATAGCGAATTTAGCCAATTCGCTATTAGCCAATGGTGTTCAAGTGGTGCTCCAGTTGTTTTGGGATTGCACCCAAGGCTCCTATGACTATTGGTACTACCCTTGCTTGCTTTTGCCACAGTCTTTCTATTTCTATTTGTAGGTTTTTGTATTTTGTTATCTTCTCCAGTTCTTTCTCGTCTATTCTGCTGTCTCCAGGCACTGCCACGTCCACTATCCAGACTTTTTTGTCTTTCTTATCGACAATTGTTAAGTCTGGGGTGTTATGTTGCAGGTGCTTGTCTGTTCGAATTCTGAAGTCCCAGAGCAGTTTTTTTATTATGGATCATTGCACAGTCAGCCAGATGTTCAGACTGGATTTGGCATTTTGTCTACCTATCGAGTCCTTACCCAGGACCTGTGATAGGCAGATGTGGATGTTTGATGGTATTACAGATATCGTCGCAGGATGGAAGCAGTTCCTAGTAAGGCCGCCTTTTGCAATTGACTAATAGCGAATTTGTCAATGCCAATGGGGTTCAAATGGTGCTCCAGTTGTTTTGGGATTGCACCCAAGGAGCCTATTACTATTGGTACTACCCTTGTTTGCTTTTGCCACAGTCTTTCTATTTCTATTTGTAGGTCTTTGTATTTTGTTATCTTCTCCAATTCTTTCTCATCTATTCTGCTGTCTCCAGGCACTGCCACGTCCACTATCCAGACTTTTTTGTCTTTCTTATCGACAGTTGTTAAGTCTGGGGTGTTATTTGCAGGTGCTTGTCTGTTTGAATTCTGAAGTCCCAGAGCAGTTTAATTTTATCATTTTCTATGGTTTTCTCTATTTTATGATCCCACCAGTTTTTGCTTACAGGCAAATGATATTTTTTGCAGATCTTCCAATGCACCATTGTTGCTACTTTGTCATGCCGCTGCTTATAGTCAGTCTGTGCAATCTTCTTGCAACAGCTTACCAAGTGGTCCACTGTTTCTTCAGCTTCTTTGCATAGGCGGCACTTACTGTCTGTTGCTGTCTTCTCAATTTTGACTTTGTATGCATTTGTCCTTAAGGCTTATTATTATTATTATAATTATTATTATTATTATTATTATTATTATTATTATTATTGATCATCGCACAGTCAGCCAGATGTTCAGACTGGATTTGGCATTTTGTCTACCTATCGAGTCCTTACCCAGGACCTGGGATAGGCAGATGTGGATGTTTGATGGTATTACAGGTATCGTCGCAGGATGGAAGCAGTTCCTAGTAAGGCTGCCTTTTGCAATTGACTAATAGCAGATTTGTCAATGCCAATGGTGTTCAAGTGGTGCTCCAGTTGTTTTGGGATTGCACCCAAGGAGCCTATTACTATTGGTACTACCCTTGCTTGCTTTTGCCACAGTCTTTCTATTTCTATTTGTAGGTCTTTGTATTTTGTTATTTCTCAGTTCTTTCTCGTATATTCTGCTGTCTCCAGGCACTGCCACGTCCACTATCCAGACTTCTTCTTCTTCTTCTTCTTCTTCTTCTTCTTCTTCTTCTTCTTCTTCTTCTTCTTCTTCTTCTTCTTCTTCTTCTTCTTCTTCTTCTTCTTCTTCTTCTTCTTCTTCTTCTTCTTCTTCTTCTTCTTCTTCTTCTTCTTCTTCTTCTCCTTCTCCTCCTTCTCCTTCTCCTCCTCCTCCTCCTCCTCCTCCTCATTATTATTATTATTATCAATCATCGCACAGTCAGCCAGATGTTCAGACTGGATTTGGCATTTTGTCTACCTATCGAGTCCTTACCCAGGACCTGGGATAGGCAGATGTGGATGTTTGATGGTATTACAGGTATCGCCGCAGGATGGAAGCAGTTCCTAATAAGGCCGCCTTTTGCAATTGACTAATAGCAAATTTGTCAATGCCAATGGTGTTCAAGTGGTGCTCCAGTTGTTTTGGGATTGCACCCAAGGCTCCTATGACTATTGGTACTACCCTTGCTTGCTTTTGCCACAGTCTTTCTATTTCTATTTGTAGGTCTTTGTATTTTGTTATCTTCTCCAGTTCTTTCTCTTCTATTCTGCTATCTCCAGGCACTGCCACGTCCACTATCCAGACTTTTTTGTCTTTCTTATCGACAATTGTTAAGTCTGGGGTGTTATGTTGCAGGTGCTTGTCTGTTCGAATTCTGAAGTCCCAGAGCAGTTTTTTTATTATGGATCATTGCACAGTCAGCCAGATGTTCAGACTGGATTTGGCATTTTGTCTACCTATCGAGTCCTTACCCAGGACCTGTGATAGGCAGATGTGGATGTTTGATGGTATTACAGATATCGTCGCAGGATGGAAGCAGTTCCTAGTAAGGCCGCCTTTTGCAATTGACTAATAGCGAATTTGTCAATGCCAATGGGGTTCAAATGGTGCTCCAGTTGTTTTGGGATTGCACCCAAGGAGCCTATTACTATTGGTACTACCCTTGTTTGCTTTTGCCACAGTCTTTCTATTTCTATTTGTAGGTCTTTGTATTTTGTTATCTTCTCCAATTCTTTCTCATCTATTCTGCTGTCTCCAGGCACTGCCACGTCCACTATCCAGACTTTTTTGTCTTTCTTATCGACAGTTGTTAAGTCTGGGGTGTTATTTGCAGGTGCTTGTCTGTTTGAATTCTGAAGTCCCAGAGCAGTTTAATTTTATCATTTTCTATGGTTTTCTCTATTTTATGATCCCACCAGTTTTTGCTTACAGGCAAATGATATTTTTTGCAGATCTTCCAATGCACCATTGTTGCTACTTTGTCATGCCGCTGCTTATAGTCAGTCTGTGCAATCTTCTTGCAACAGCTTACCAAGTGGTCCACTGTTTCTTCAGCTTCTTTGCATAGGCGGCACTTACTGTCTGTTGCTGTCTTCTCAATTTTGACTTTGTATGCATTTGTCCTTAAGGCTTATTATTATTATTATAATTATTATTATTATTATTATTATTATTATTGATCATCGCACAGTCAGCCAGATGTTCAGACTGGATTTGGCATTTTGTCTACCTATCGAGTCCTTACCCAGGACCTGGGATAGGCAGATGTGGATGTTTGATGGTATTACAGGTATCGTCGCAGGATGGAAGCAGTTCCTAGTAAGGCTGCCTTTTGCAATTGACTAATAGCAGATTTGTCAATGCCAATGGTGTTCAAGTGGTGCTCCAGTTGTTTTGGGATTGCACCCAAGGAGCCTATTACTATTGGTACTACCCTTGCTTGCTTTTGCCACAGTCTTTCTATTTCTATTTGTAGGTCTTTGTATTTTGTTATTTCTCAGTTCTTTCTCGTATATTCTGCTGTCTCCAGGCACTGCCACGTCCACTATCCAGACTTCTTCTTCTTCTTCTTCTTCTTCTTCTTCTTCTTCTTCTTCTTCTTCTTCTTCTTCTTCTTCTTCTTCTTCTTCTTCTTCTTCTTCTTCTTCTTCTTCTTCTTCTTCTTCTTCTTCTTCTTCTTCTTCTTCTTCTTCTTCTCCTTCTCCTCCTTCTCCTTCTCCTCCTCCTCCTCCTCCTCATTATTATTATTATTATCAATCATCGCACAGTCAGCCAGATGTTCAGACTGGATTTGGCATTTTGTCTACCTATCGAGTCCTTACCCAGGACCTGGGATAGGCAGATGTGGATGTTTGATGGTATTACAGGTATCGCCGCAGGATGGAAGCAGTTCCTAATAAGGCCGCCTTTTGCAATTGACTAATAGCAAATTTGTCAATGCCAATGGTGTTCAAGTGGTGCTCCAGTTGTTTTGGGATTGCACCCAAGGCTCCTATGACTATTGGTACTACCCTTGCTTGCTTTTGCCACAGTCTTTCTATTTCTATTTGTAGGTCTTTGTATTTTGTTATCTTCTCCAGTTCTTTCTCTTCTATTCTGCTATCTCCAGGCACTGCCACGTCCACTATCCAGACTTTTTTGTCTTTCTTATCGACAATTGTTAAGTCTGGGGTGTTATGTTGCAGGTGCTTGTCTGTTCGAATTCTGAAGTCCCAGAGCAGTTTTTTTATTATGGATCATTGCACAGTCAGCCAGATGTTCAGACTGGATTTGGCATTTTGTCTACCTATCGAGTCCTTACCCAGGACCTGTGATAGGCAGATGTGGATGTTTGATGGTATTACAGATATCGTCGCAGGATGGAAGCAGTTCCTAGTAAGGCCGCCTTTTGCAATTGACTAATAGCGAATTTGTCAATGCCAATGGGGTTCAAATGGTGCTCCAGTTGTTTTGGGATTGCACCCAAGGAGCCTATTACTATTGGTACTACCCTTGTTTGCTTTTGCCACAGTCTTTCTATTTCTATTTGTAGGTCTTTGTATTTTGTTATCTTCTCCAATTCTTTCTCATCTATTCTGCTGTCTCCAGGCACTGCCACGTCCACTATCCAGACTTTTTTGTCTTTCTTATCGACAGTTGTTAAGTCTGGGGTGTTATTTGCAGGTGCTTGTCTGTTTGAATTCTGAAGTCCCAGAGCAGTTTAATTTTATCATTTTCTATGGTTTTCTCTATTTTATGATCCCACCAGTTTTTGCTTACAGGCAAATGATATTTTTTGCAGATCTTCCAATGCACCATTGTTGCTACTTTGTCATGCCGCTGCTTATAGTCAGTCTGTGCAATCTTCTTGCAACAGCTTACCAAGTGGTCCACTGTTTCTTCAGCTTCTTTGCATAGGCGGCACTTACTGTCTGTTGCTGTCTTCTCAATTTTGACTTTGTATGCATTTGTCCTTAAGGCTTATTATTATTATTATAATTATTATTATTATTATTATTATTATTATTGATCATCGCACAGTCAGCCAGATGTTCAGACTGGATTTGGCATTTTGTCTACCTATCGAGTCCTTACCCAGGACCTGGGATAGGCAGATGTGGATGTTTGATGGTATTACAGGTATCGTCGCAGGATGGAAGCAGTTCCTAGTAAGGCTGCCTTTTGCAATTGACTAATAGCAGATTTGTCAATGCCAATGGTGTTCAAGTGGTGCTCCAGTTGTTTTGGGATTGCACCCAAGGAGCCTATTACTATTGGTACTACCCTTGCTTGCTTTTGCCACAGTCTTTCTATTTCTATTTGTAGGTCTTTGTATTTTGTTATTTCTCAGTTCTTTCTCGTATATTCTGCTGTCTCCAGGCACTGCCACGTCCACTATCCAGACTTCTTCTTCTTCTTCTTCTTCTTCTTCTTCTTCTTCTTCTTCTTCTTCTTCTTCTTCTTCTTCTTCTTCTTCTTCTTCTTCTTCTTCTTCTTCTTCTTCTTCTTCTTCTTCTTCTTCTTCTTCTCCTTCTCCTCCTTCTCCTTCTCCTTCTCCTCCTCCTCCTCCTCCTCCTCCTCATTATTATTATTATTATCAATCATCGCACAGTCAGCCAGATGTTCAGACTGGATTTGGCATTTTGTCTACCTATCGAGTCCTTACCCAGGACCTGGGATAGGCAGATGTGGATGTTTGATGGTATTACAGGTATCGTCGCAGGATGGAAGCAGTTCCTAATAAGGCCGCCTTTTGCAATTGACTAATAGCAAATTTGTCAATGCCAATGGTGTTTTTGTCTTTCTTATCGACAATTGTTAAGTCTGGGGTGTTATGGGGTGTTATGTTGCAGGTGCTTGTCTGTTCGAATTCTGAAGTCCCAGAGCAGTTTTTTTATTATGGATCATTGCACAGTCAGCCAGATGTTCAGACTGGATTTGGCATTTTGTCTACCTATCGAGTCCTTACCCAGGACCTGTGATAGGCAGATGTGGATGTTTGATGGTATTACAGATATCGTCGCAGGATGGAAGCAGTTCCTAGTAAGGCCGCCTTTTGCAATTGACTAATAGCGAATTTGTCAATGCCAATGGGGTTCAAATGGTGCTCCAGTTGTTTTGGGATTGCACCCAAGGAGCCTATTACTATTGGTACTACCCTTGTTTGCTTTTGCCACAGTCTTTCTATTTCTATTTGTAGGTCTTTGTATTTTGTTATCTTCTCCAGTTCTTTCTCTTCTATTCTGCTATCTCCAGGCACTGCCACGTCCACTATCCAGACTTTTTTGTCTTTCTTATCGACAATTGTTAAGTCTGGGGTGTTATGTTGCAGGTGCTTGTCTGTTTGAATTCTGAAATCCCAGAGCAGTTTAATTTTATCATTTTCTATGACTTTCTCTATTTTATGATCATTATTATTATTATTATTATTATTATTATTATTATTATTATTATTATTATTATTATTATTATTATTATTATTATTATTATTATTATTATTATTATTATTACAAATGGTGAAATAGCCCTAAATAGGAAATCCATTAAGATTTACCAGAAATAATAACATATCTATTTAATCAAATCAGTTTTATATTCTCTTTTCCTTTTAACACAGTAATTTATCAGTTTCTCTAAAAAATACAGCAAAAAATCTTGTAATATCTAGTTTTTTTTCTATACACAAATCTTTACAGCCTAATCATTATATATAGATTAGTTTCCATATATATTAACCTTGCCAAATAAGTCCCCTTTGTATTCCATCCCTTTACTTTTAAAACGCTTGATCTTTTTGTTGTTGTTGTTAATTGCGAAGTCATATCCGACCCATTGCGACCCCATGGACAACATTCCTCCAGGTCTTCCTGTCCTCTACCATCTTCTGGAGTCCATTTAAGTTCACACCTACTGCTTCAGTGACTCTATCCAGCCACCTCATTCTCTGTCGTCCCTTTCTTCTATTGCCCTCAATCTTTCCCAGCATTAGGCCCTTCTCCAGTGAGTCCTTCCTTCTCATTAGCTGGCCAAAGTATTTGAATTTCAACTTCAGGATCTGGCCTTCTAAAGAGCAGTCGGGGTTGTTCTAGGATTGACCGGTTTGAATGCTTTGCAGTCCAAGGGACTCGCAGGAGTCTTCTCCAGCACTATAGTTCAGAGGCCTCAATTCTTTGTCGCTCAGCCTTTCTTCGGGTCCAACTTTCACATCCATACATTGCAACTGGGAAAACCATGCCCTTGACTATATGCACTTTTGTTGGCAGGGTGATGTCTCTGCTTTTTAGAATGCTGTCTAGATTTGCCATAGCGTTCCTCCCCAGGAGCAAGCGTCTTTTAATTTCTTGGCTGCAGTCCCCATCTGAGGTGGTCTTGGAGCCCAGGAAAATAAAATCTGTCACTACCTCCATTTCTTCCCCATCTATTTGCCAGGAATTGAGAGGGCCGGATGCCATGATTTTGGTTTTCTTAATGTTGAGTTTCAAGCCAACTTTTGCACTCTCCTTCTTCACCCGTATCAAGAGGCTTTTTAGTTCCTCTTCACTTTCTGCCATTAGAGTGGTACCATCTGCATATCTTAGGTTGTTGATATTTCTCCCGGCAATCTTAATTCCAACTTTTGATTCATCTAGCCTTGCCTTTCTCATGATGTGTTCTGCATATAAGTTAAATAGGCAGGGTGACAGTATACAGCCTTGCTGGACTCCTTTCCCAATTTTGAACCAATCAGTGGTTCCGTGTCCAGTTCTCACTGTTGCTTCTTGACCCGCATTTTTATGTATTCAGTTCTTAGGCATTAGATGAAGACACATGATGAACAAGTAATCTCTTTATTGATCTTCTTCTTACAACCAAGCAAAAGCCAAAAGGCACACAGGCCTTTTATAGAGTCCTGAACCCGGACAAAGTCAGCCAATAGGAAGCTGGCTGTTTCACGCCTTGTGCATGCGCACAAGGTTGGCAACAGACAGTCTGATCCTGGGCAGCTTTTGCTTTGTTTGGGACCATTTGCAACATTTCTGAGCTTCCTCACTACTGCAGCAGGCTCAGGACACAACACGCATATAGGTTTCTCAAGAGACAAATAAGATGGTCTGGTACTCCCATCTCTTTAAGAACTTGCCACAATTTGTTGTGATCCACACAATCAAAGGCTTTAGCATAGTCAATGAAGCAGAAGTAGATGTTTTTCTGGAACTCCCTAGCTTTCTCCATGATCCAGCGTATGTTGTCAATTTGATCTCTAGTTCCTCTGCCTCTTCGAAATCCTACCTGTACTTCTGGTAGTTCTTGATCCACATACTGCTGGAGTCTAGCTTGTAGGATTTTAAGCATAACTTTACTAGCATGTGAAATGAGTGCAATGGTGCGATAGTTTGAACATTCTTTGGCATTGCCTTTCTTTGGAATTGGAATGTAAACTGACCTTTTCCAATCCTGTGGCCACTGTTGAGTTTTCCAAATTTGCTGGCAAATTGAGTGTAGCACTTTTACTGCATCATCTTTTAAGATTTTGAATAGCTCAGCTGGAATACTGTCACCTCCACTAGCTTTGTTGTTGCTCAGATTTCCTAAGGCCCATTTCACTTCACATCCTAAGGCTTGAGGTCAGTGACCATCCCATCGTGGTTATCTGGGATGTTAAGCTAGTTCTTGTATAGTTCTTCTGTGCAGTTTTGCCACCTCTTCTTAATCTCTTGTGCCTCTGTTAGGTCCCTACCATTTTGGTCCTTTACCATGCCCATCTTTACATGAAATGTTCCCTTCATATATCCAATTTTCTTGAAGAGGTCTCTGGTCCTCCCTATTCTGTTGTTTTCTTCTCTTTCTTTGCACTGTTCATTTAAGAAGGTATTCTTATCTCTTCTAGCTATTCTCTGGAATTCTGCATTCAATTGGGTGTATCTTTCTCTTTCTCCTTTGCCTTTTGCTTCCCTTCTTTCCTTAGCTATTTGCAAAGCTTCCTCAGACAGCCATTTTGCTTTCTTGCATTTCTTTTTCTTTGGGATGGTTTTAGCTGCCACCTCTTTTATTAAAAGTTTTATAAATTTATTACAATATAAACCCCCCCACTGCTTCCCCCCTCCCCCCACTTTCCAGAGCTGATTACAGGGTAAAACAAAAGAATAAACAAATATAATCCAACTAACATACACCAACTATACTATCAATCAAAACCATAAGACACTTTAAATCCTTATCAATACAAATATTAACAAATTAAGTCAAAAATAATAATATAATTAAAGCTATTAATAATTATCTAAAATCTTCTCAAAAGCAAGATAATACTTTTCAATTTCATATTTCTTCTGAATATAAACAATCCATCTTCTCCAAACCATAATATATCTTTCTTGTGAATGGTCCTTCAAATAGGCAGAGATCTTCGCCATATCTGCTAAATTAGACATTTTAAGTATCCATTCTTCCAAAGTAGGCAACAAATTCTTCTTCCAATATTGCCCCACCAATAATCTTGCAGCTGTTATAAGGTTCAACATCAAATTAGTTTCTTTAACATCAAAATCTACAATAATACCCAACAAAAATAATTGTGGAGTAAACTTAATCTTTTTCTTAAAAATCTTTTGAATATTACACCAAATCTTGATCCAAAAAGCTTTAATATCTCTACAAGTCCACCAAATGTGGAAATAAGTTGCATCTAAATTTCCACATCTCCCACATTTAGGCCAGTGGTAGTCAACCTGGTCCCTACCGCCCACTAGTGGGCGTTCCAGCTTTCATGGTGGGTGGTAGGGGTTTTGTCTGATACTGAAGCACTTTCCTTTTTTTTAATTTAATTGACTTTAAAAAAAATTTCATAGCATTATTTAAAAGCATTTTCATTAGGTTTTCATAAAATTCCCCATGACAATTTAAATTTCTGAAAATATATTATTTGTATCGCCTGCGCATAAGTTTAGTTCACGTTACGTAAGTGAAACTAAATGGCGCTATAGTGCGACCGCAAATAAAAGAGCCTCAGACAAGCAGAGCTGGTAGCCGGCACCCCCCCCAAACCCAATCCACAATGCGCGAGAGACATGCGCAGACGACAATACACGGCGCAGGCTCTTTTGTTTGTGGTCACACTGGTCAGTATGCAATTAGATTTGTGAGAATGAGCCCATGCCTACAGCTTCAAGCAAAATATTGTGAGTCCATGTCTCAAAAAAAGAAATACGCTCGTGGCTATTTGCCAGAGTATCTGAAGATGGGTTTCATGGAATCTTTTGTAAATAAACAACAGCCAATGTGTTTATTGTGTCATAAAACATTATCCAATGAGGAAATGAAGCCAAGTTGATTGCGAGAACATCTTTCTACAAAGCATCCAAATGATAAGGACAAGCCCATTGAATATTTTCAGGAAATATATAAAAAATTTCAAAATCATTCAACAATCGTTGCATCATTTAAGAAACAACATGCAGCGAATGAAGATGGATTAATTTGCGCTTATCGCATTTCACAATTAATTGCAAAAAGTGGTAAAAGCTATAATATTGGAGAAATAGTAATAATACCCTCTATAAAAGAATTTATTTCAACAGTAATGCATCAGGATATACCTGAAAATTTAAAAACGTTGCCCCTAAGCGATAGCACAGGAAAGCGATGAATTGATGAAATGGCAGTTAATGTTGAAAAAAACCTGATAAGTATTCTCCAAAACTCTTCATTTTCCATGCAATTGGATGAGTCTACCCTTGCAGATAATAATGCTTTATTGATGGCATATGTACATTATTTTGATGAAAACAATACATTACAAGAAGAAATGCTATTTGCAATAAATCTCATTACAGATACAAGAGGATTATCTATATTTAATACTGTGAAATCATACTTTACAAAAAATAATATTCCTTTGAATAATATTGTTGCATGCCTACTGATGGAGCACCATCAATGGTAGGTTGCTATCGTGGATTTGTTGCTCATTTGAAGGAAGCAGTGCCAAATGTTTTATGTATTCATTGTGTGGTGCACAGACAACATCTTGTAGGAAAACATCTAAGTACAAGTCTCCATTCCTCATTAACTATAATAATTCGAGCCATAAACAAGATCAAATCCAATGCAAAAAATGATAGAATGTTTCGACAGCTTTGCCAGGACAATAATGAAGATTTTATTATGTTACTTTTGCACACAGAAGTTCAGAGGCTGTCAAAGGGTACATCTTTGGCTCATTTTGTAGCATTATATGATAGTGTCATACAATTTTTTGAAAGTAATAATGAGACCAATCTGTGTCAACAGTTAAAAACAGTAAAGAATGATGCCTTTTATTTGGCAGATATTTTCAAGAGATTTCATGATGTCAATTTGCAGCTTCAAGGAGCTAACAAAACTCTTATAGGTTGCCAAAGTATTGTGTCATTATTTATTGACAAACTTGAACTACTTCATTGTAATCTATTGAAGAGAGAATTTCATCAGTTTCCTGAATTATCATCTATAAAAGATGATGTAACTCCAGAGGATATTGACAGATTCAGTAGCCACCTCAACGAACTTAAATTGGACATGGAAAAACGATTTGAAGATATTTTGAAATTGAAGGTGTATGACTGGATGAAAAAACCTTTTACCACAAATATTGAAGAGGCTGATACAACTTGCCAAGAAGAACTGTTAGAAATTAGATATGATGAAGAAAGTAAACATAAATTTGATAGTGGTGGATATGAAAACCTATGGCAAAGTTAAAAAATGCCTGTCTTATATCCAAATATGTGGAAAATGATATTCAGTTTATTGATACCTTTCCCTACCTCATATCTTGTGGAATCAGGCTTTAGTGCTGTTAATCATATTATGACCAAAGAAAGAAACCGCCGAATATTTCCGAAGGAGGAGACCTTCGTTTGTTGCTTACAAAAATTGAGCAGATATCCAGTATTTAATTTCGCAGCATCAGCCTCAGGGATCTCATTAATAATTTAATTAATTAAATGTAATTTCATCAGACTTCATGCTTCTATGTATACAAAGTATAAATAAAAAGATAGATTTAACTACAGTAAGTTGTTTTATAAAGATTTATTCTGCCAAACTTAGCGAAAGTCTGACATAAAGTATTTGGTAAGTAATTATTATTATATGCTTTAACTTGCTGTAACTCTGCTTTATAAATTTTATAAAGTAAAGTTACTTCCCTACTTTATAAATTACCATTACTGTGGAACCGGTGGGCAGTTAGAAAATTTTACTATTAACAGAGATACAAAAGTGGGCGGTAGGTATAAAAAGGTTGACTACCCCTGGTTTAAAAGCTTGTTTATCAAGTCTTCCTGACCAGATCAATTTTTAATCTTGTGTCAGTAAAAGTGTGGCATCCATACTCTTATGGCACAAAGGGGGGATTTTGGGAGGACAGCACTCCACCCCACCCCCGAGAAATAAATATTTTGGGAATATTAAAAAGCAGAATATTCTATTTCCCCAAAGGATCTTAAAGGCAGAAAAGCAGGCCCAGTTTTTCTTAATAGCCCCAAGCAGAAACTAAGTAGAGGCCAGGTCTGTAGAAATGCAGATTTGATAATCCCATTCAGCCCCATTCATGAGCAAATACTAGCAGGCAGAAGCCCATTCAAGACAAAATATTTTGAAATCCCTGATAGCTAACAATAGCAGAGTGATAGGATTAGAACCAGCAACCCCTCACCCAAGAAACCCAACAGAGGAAGTAAGCCATCAGCCACAGCCACAGAGAAGCAGGATATGACCTTTAGGACAAAATAGGATTAACCCACCACCATCAGAATACTAAAAGGGCACACTGAACCTCAGGTCAAAGTTCATGCCTCAAACAGGAACAACTCCAAACACAAAGGCTCAAGAAACCCACCATTCCCAGCTACATGTGATCAGCTTTCCCAGAACCACATTTCTGTCTGACTCTGCTCTTCAATAAATGAAACCTTCTTTCTAAAGCAGTCTCCATTTTGTTTATTCCCAGTTTGCACTGGACCTGATGAAGATTTTTCTTTCAACACTATTATAAAGTGAGAGGAGAGTTGTAAAAGCCAATTACAATGTGTGGTTTTGTTTAGTGTAGGATCCAACCATATTTTCCTATTTCAGGGCATTTCTACAAAGGGTTTTGGCACTGCTCCAGAATCAGTGCTGCATCTTGCCCATCAGTGTCACCACATTATGTAACAGGTGTGTGGTAAAGACCTGGAGAGATTTGGGTGGCAGGAGAGGACCCTCCCTATCTTCTCAGGCTGTAAAAGAGATTTGTACTATCAGACTTGCAAGACTGACGTTTTCCAGGTTACCTTAATAGAATCTTCACTTAAATGCTGTTTTCTTTTGGAAACAAGTCATAAGTTTCTTCCTTCACTGCTATCATAATTTTGAAAGGTTGCTGAATGAATGATTCTAAGTTGAGGACTGCCTGTTGTTTTTAAAAATAAAAATGAATCAAGTAACATTTTTTTAAGCAAGGGATATATGAATCCACTGATTTTGGAGTGCAGTTCTCAGCTTGGTAAGTCAAACCTAGTGTAGCCCTTTTATTTTGGAAATGGGTGGTCTGATATAAGGGGAACATTATTCTTTCAGGTGACATTTTTCTTCTTCTTCTGATTCCCTCTTTTGATCTCTCCTGCTCAAGCAAAGGAAATAGCACCAAAAACATCAGGGCAGGAATGATGATGATAATGATGATAAATTGAAGCACATCATGCTTAAGCTGGCCCTTCACCCAGTGTAGTAAGTGACCACCTTTTGCCTTCCTCTCTAGCAATCTGTTTCATGGTTCTGTTCCTCTCTAGAAATTGGCCTGATGTTTTAACCCTCAAGAAACCAAAGTGAAGCCGATCTCTTCTAGAAATTTCTTTGGTACTATCTGATTCTCTAGGAGTCTGTTCAGGAATGAGAGTGTTCGTGTACATGGGTTTACACAAGAGAGGAAGGATGAGTTTCAGAGTGATGAAGAAGGAAGGGAGAGGGAGGAGGGAGAGAAACCAGCTGGACATCGAAGAAAAAAATGACAGGGAAGGGAAAGGAAGGGGAAAGGAGCGTGCTTTGTCATTCTTTTTTTTTCTTCATTCCCCCCTTTTCCACTGTTCCTTGCCTGCCATCCAGGCCAAAGGCACACCTCTGTTGGGGGGCAGGGGAAGGGGATTTGCATCATGTACCAGTAGCAGATGGACTTGTAGAAAAAGCATCTCCCAGCTATTTCTTTGTTCCTTTGCAAACCTATTTCAGCAATCACATATGGTTCAGTGTGCTTAGATTATGATAGGTATCAGAGCAGCCAGAAATCAGTAATGTAAGGGACATGGGATGCTTTAGCTGGGTTGAGGGAGGCCTTGGGAGAGGCTGCGTAGAAGTGTTTCTCCACTCAGGCGCTAGAACTCCTTCCTGTCAAAGTCGAAGTGGATTCACTTTCCAGGGAATGTGTGTGTGTGTGTGTGTGTGTGTGTGTGTGTGTGCATGTGTGTCATATTTTATGATAGTTGGAGGTACTTTACAAACCATAAAGCACCCTTTCCAAGGTTGTCATAACTTTAAACTGTTGTTAAATGATTGATTGTATGTCAAGGACTATCTGTATTTTAACATGGCAACTAAAACAAATATTTCCACTTTTCTGATTTCATGGATTTCTGATTCATTTATTTTTTCTAATTTTATTGAAGTATACAAATGCAAAGATAAAAAACTAATGCAAACTAAGAATATAAAAAAGAAATAAGAAAAAGAATTGCAAAATTTTTTTTTGAAAAAATAAAGAAACCAACCTTCTTATTTCTTACTATGTAGGGTTTTTTTCCCTAATCAACAACACTTTCTCACAGAAGATTACTTATAATTAGTTTCAAAGTCTTCATATATGTTTTTGTAAAATTTTAAACAACCCACAGGAAATATTCTTGTAATTAAATTCAAAAAGTTACTTGAAGTCTGTCAGAAGAATAATTTGGGGTTCCAACTCCAGCCAGAGTTGCACAAGAATTAAATCAGAATGAAATCCAGATGGCTGTGAGAAAACAAGATGCATATATTTCCCAAACTAAAAAAGTTTGTCTTGGGTCTAGATACAAAAAAAAAAATGGCTTACAGAGAGGTTATTTTATAGAGGGACTGGTCCATGGTGTGGGCTTGAGAGGTGTGGGTTTGTGTACGTGCTGGTTCTAGTGTGTGACATCAAGCAATGTAGATTGAGTCTCTTAGTTGAACTGTGGGTGTTATAATTATGTTTACATTATATTAATTGAGTCTTATGATTCTGCTCAAACCAGAATCCTCCAATAATGAATCTTTCATTGTTTGCAAAACACCATTCCTTCTTTCAGCTACACCGTTCTCTGCTGCTGAATAAGGACTTGTATGTCTGTGTCTTATCCCCAACTGCCCCAACCATTGTTGGAATTTAGTTGACATAAATTCAGTACCTCTGTCAGTTTGCAACTGACACACTTGTCTCTACAAAACTTACCCACTGTTTGAATTGTTGTAGCACCTCTGTCTTTGCTCTAAGCAAATAGCAAAATGAATACCTGCTATAATCATCAACAATTACCAGTGCATATTTTGCTCCTCCCAAACTGGCTTGCATAGGTCCCACCAGATCTGCATGAACCAGCTCTAGAACTCTTTTTGTTTGTCTTGTGCTACATTTACTAACTGGGAATGCCTTTGACTTTGATGCTTTGCATACTGCACAGTCCAAATTTGTTTTTCATTCCTTTAAATTTAGCCCTTCTGCAAAATCTTGCATTTGCTGCAAAACTTTAAAGCTTGCATGGCCAAGTCTTCTATGTAGAAAATGAACACATGAATCATGCTCTGCAACATTCTTAAATATATGGGAACATTGAACCTTTTGTCTCTGCAATACATATAGATTATCTTCCTTTATGCCTTCTGCACAAATATTCCCATTCCTTTTGATGAGACATTTCCCATTTACAAAAATGACCTCAAAACCTTGTTTGTCTAAATTAGACACACTTAACAAATTATGTTCCATCTCAGGTACACAAAGCACGTTAGTAAACTTGGATTCCAAATATGGAATTTTTACATCGCCTCTTCCAATGACTTTTGCTTTCTGGCCATTTGCCAAAGCCACAGCTTCTTTTGCTACTGGAACAAACCTGCAAAATAATTCAGAGTCATTAACAATTGTTTGACTTGCCCCACTATCAATTAGCCATTTGTCTCTGTTGTTGCTATTGCAAACTTTTGCAACACCAAAATGTTCCTTTTGCAAAGCAGTCCTTTTTGCATGCACAAATGTCCTTTGCTGCAAATTGTTCCTTTGCAAATGTGTCTTTTTTCCACAAATGTAGCAAGTCTTTTCCCACTCTCTGCTTGCTCTCTGCTTGCAAAATCTCTCCTTCATTGCAATTTGGTCCGGGTCTGATCTGCTTGTTTCTTCTCTGGAGACATGCAGTCTGGACCCCCTCCTCAGGAATTTCTCCTCCTCGTGGCTGCTTCTAAAATGGTGTTTTTCCTCTTCATTAAGCAAATATGCCTTTAAAGCCTCAAACTTTAAGTCTTGTTCTTCTTTGCATTCAAATATTGCAGAAACTGTGTCCCAGGTTTTATCTAAACTGTTCAACACCAATAAAACCTTCTGGGACTCAGGGAATTTAATCCCACGTTGTTCTAAGTCCAAAAATAAACTTTGCATTTTATTTAAATGCTGTTCCACAGATTCACCTGGTTGCAAACAGACCCTGTAAAGTTTTCTTGACAATTGCACTTTGTTGCAAGCAGAAACATTCATGTGCACAGCTCTCAACTTCAACCATGTCCCCTTTGTAGTCTTTAAATTTGCAACATTTAGAAATTGTGCATCATCTAAATTCAAGATAAGATAAGCCATTGCTCTATCATGGCTTTTCGATCTGCAGCTGCAAATACTTGTGGTGGATTTTCAACAATATACCACAGCTCTTTAGCTTTCAGCAAACATTCCATTTTTGCAGCCCACACAATGTAATTCTTCTGGCCTAAATGAGGCACACAGCTTTCCTTAAATTCCATTGCAGCCATTCTGCTAATTCTGCCTTGTTCTTATACTTTCTAAACACAGGCAATTTCTTCCAGCTTTAAATTACAATGCAGTCCTTAGTAAGCTCTGGCCCATAACCTGTTAGAGAATTTTAATTTCTCTATTGGTAAAAAATAAATCAGAAGCTCTCACAGTTGACTGCATCTAGCTGATTCAAATAACTTTATATTTATATAAAAATATTTACAATACCATTCTTCTTTACAGCAACATAGCTTAATTGAAGACTTCTTACAGAGACAAACCAGAGACAAAACCTTGAGACTGGAAATTCAGCTCCAATACTCTTTTGCACAGACTCAGTAGCACTTTCTTCACATTGGCTGACTCAGTTACCATGTGACTCTTCCTGTTCATGAATATTCCAACAGATTTCACCATGGCAATGGAATGAATGTGATGTTCTCCAAAACTAGTTATGTTACAACTGCCACAAGACAAAAATTAGTGTCTAGTCCCTGGTATACATTGGGTGTAGTGATTTGGGACAAGTCCATGGTTGCCATGATGGCCATAAACTCCTGGACTATCTTAGACTCATGGCTACCAGATGTGAAGTTGAAATATCCATGAACCAACAGTCTCAGGGTCTCTATTATCAACTCAACAACAGATCCAGAAGCTCAAGCAGACATGATGCTGATCAACAGGAAATACACCAGCAGCAACCAGCAGAGTCCAAATTCAAACAAAGGATCTCACATCCAGTTGGCATCACCGGCCTCCAAATCCGCAATATAACTTGCAGATGACAACTGCCAATAGGAGGTTCTTCTTAATTTCCCCATAAAATGTTATCAGAAAAGAGGTAAGAGTAATTATTTTTATTTCCCATAAAAAGTGTTCTCCACAATCATTGTATTTGTATTCCACATCAGTTTCAAGATTGCCTTTAAAAGTAATAACTATTCGGTATGCTTTATTTGAGTATTTACTATCATAGGTCAGCCAATCCAATTCCTAGCCTTAAAAGGAACAATTTGTAGGATAGAATATGTGCCATGAAGGAAGAAAAGTAGGAAGAGGGAAATGGAGGGACAGGAGGGGGGAAGGAAGGAAGGAAGGAAGGAAGGAAGGAAGGAAGGAAGGAAAGAAGGAAGGAGAAAGAAAAAGAAAGAAAGAGAGAGAAGAAAGAAAGAAAGAAAGAAAGAAAGAAAGAAAGAAAGAAAGAAAGAAAGAAAGAAAGAAAGAAAGAAAGAAAGAAAGAAAGAAAGAAAGAAAGAAAGAAAGGAGTTGTCACTTATCATGATCTTGACTTTTTTCCTTGTCTTAATTATTGAACACAAGTGTCCACTGAACGATTAACAGCTCGTATAAGGAGGGATTGATTCTTATTTTGGGATATCATAAACAGAGACATTATATCCATGTCTTTGGTGTCCCCATCCAGAGAGAAGGTGAAGTTCTGGAGCAAAGTGCTGAAGAACAGGAAAAGCTCCATCTTAGCCAGAGCCTCTCCTGGACAGGCCCTCTTCCCTGAAATTGCAAACAAGAAAACAAAGCTTATTCAAAGCTGATTAAAGAATAACATGGATCAGGCAAGCATATGAATTGGTAATACTATCTATCCCAGAGGACTGTACCTGCTGAGAATGGCATGAAAGCATCTCTTTTCCTGAACTGGCCCTTTTCATTCAAAAAATGATCTGGGTTGAACTTCTCTGGAGTCTCCCAATGGAGAAGATCACGGTGTACTGAGGAGAGGACTGGCACAACAGCCATGTACTAGAAGAAGGAGGTAAAGAAACAGATGACATTAATTGGTGCTACTTCGTCCAGAGAATAAAGAGCCTCACTTGTGTCAAATAAAATAGGCCAGCAGGGAGCAATCTGCAAACATTCTGAAATGGAATGAAGGGAGAGAGATTTGGTTTTATTAATTAATTTATTAAATTTGTATATTTCCCATGTCAGTATCCAAAGTGACTCTAGGCAATTCACAATGCCATAAATAATACATATTAATACATACTTATTCAAACTGCCTTGAATATGAAGGATCTTTGACTATATACCAGTGAGTGTTTTTTTTGTAAAAAACAAAAAAGTGCCGGAACTCACATAGGTCATACAACCCACCTTGCCTACCCTACAAGGTTTACCTTTGTAGTTGAAAAAAAACCCTTCAATTTTTAATGTATCTAAAAGACTAGGATTTTGTTCAAGGCAAGTTAATAATATTAATGTTACCATGCACAAATCCGTTGAAAAAGGGTGCCGGAACTCCATTCCTGTATGTTCTATGACCAAAAAAGTCGTGATGACAATCATCTATTTTTTTTTCTTCTGCAGAATATCTTTATCAGTAATTATTATTGCCACACCTTGGGAATGTTGTAACCATGAAACTTTACATCACAAGTTGTTGCCCGTGGAAAGTTTTCAAGACTCTCAGTCCAAAAACGTTGAACCTCATGGACCACAGCATTTGTGAAAGGCATCTTCAACCGGTCTTCCATGCTTGGAGTGCGATTTGTACCCACTACCTCATCAATCTCTTGTTGCACCTTAGCTGTGAGAAAAATATATTGAGATGAAATTAACAATCTTTTCTTGTATTGTACTGAGCACCCTCAGTCAGCTACCACTTGAATAGAAACATGTTTTCCAAAGCACGTTCAGAGAAGACACTTCCAGTCAGGAAAATGGCTCTTCCTCAAAGTCATTTCCCAGTGGAGACCATTTCAATTTTTCTAGTGCAAGAAGACTATGTTACGGTTGAAATTATGAAAGCTGGTGATCACAGTTTACATAAGATACTAGCAAAGCTATACTTGAGTTGCCTCAGAAAAGAAAAAATAACCGATGAATGGAAAAATGCTAAAGTGATTCTTATACACAGGAAAAGGGCCCAACATGATTTAAAGAACTATTGCCCAATAAGCCTCCTTTCCCACATTGACAAGGTTTTCATCAAGATAATAGCAAAAAGAATATTGAGAACATTAAATGATGCACAGCCAAAGGAGCATACAGGGTTCAGAAGTGATTACAGCACAATAGATCACATCCAAGTTGTTCATCAAGTCATTGAAAGGTACAACAAATACACCATGCCTTTCAGCAAGTAATAATTAGGGCATTGCTCAACCAAGGCATAGATACTTCTTACATAAACTTACATAAACTTACAATATATGAAAAACAATGGCAACAATTTGCCCTAATGATCTTAAAGTAGAAATCAACATAGAACAAGGTGTACAACAAGTCGATACAATATCCCTATTTTATTCTCAGCTTGCCTTTAAGAAGTATTTTGCGAACTAGACTGGGCAAAAAATGGAATAAAAATCAGTGGCGCTTATTTAAATCACTTAAGATTTGCAAATGATATTGTTCTCTTCTCCCAAGATCCAGAAGAGCTACAAAGAGACATATGAGAGCTGCACAAAGCAGGAGAAACATTTGGCTTAAAAATAAACCGGAAAAAGAGCCAGGTTATGTTTAATAAATTCACCAAAGAAAAAAAAATGTGAAGAAGAACTAGATATAGTAGACCACTGCATATACCTTGGATGTCAATGGAAGGTGATACAATAAAGGAAATTGATCGACACATTAAATGTGGTTGGAAGGCATTCAGCAAGCTAAGTATAATTTTCAAGAACAACTTCCCCCTATGCCTGAAGAGAAAAGTTTTTGATCAGTGTATACTACCTGCTCTAACATATGCCAGTGAAACATGAACACTAACCTCACAATCGATACAAAAGCTACAAGTGGCACAAAGAGCCATAGAAAGATACATGCTCAGCATTACAAGACAAGATAGAAAGACCTGCATGTGGATTAGAGTACAAACGAAAGTGTTATGTCCTGAGCCTGTGAAGGCAGGCTCAGGGCATTTCAATGGTCCCGGGCAGGTGCAAGCTGCCTGGGACCAGACTGGCTGTCACCAGCACTCGCGTGCATGCTCGACTGCAAGTGCGCCAAATGTTGCAGTTTGGCCTGGGAATCGCCTATAAAAAGGGCAGGGAGATTTGGGCGTTGTCGGCGTCTTGTAACCAGTGTGCTGAACAGAAATAAAGAGGTTCCTGAGAATTATAACTGCTTCTCGTGTCATTGCCATGTCGCGAAGGACTTAACACTGGCGACAAAGGTGGGATTGCCTTACATCGACTGAAGACAGGTGTAAGCTTACCCTAGAGTCCTGAGCAGTAGGAACGGCGTTAACTCAGCAGCTGCCCGCCAATCCAGCGAACATCGGGGGTAAGCTGGCTGATAGACCCTTCCTTTTCTACAAAAATGGCAAAAGTTGGAAGACTTTCAGAATTCGACGTCTCGCATCCGGAAAGATGGGAGTCCTACGTAGCCAGGGTGGAAAACTATCTTAAAGTCAATCAAGTAAGAGAAGATAGTTTAAAAGCCGCCACCCTGCTGTGCGTTTGCGGTCAAGACACATTCGAAATCGCTGAAAACATAGCAGCACCTGTACCTCTAGAATCTGTTAACTACACAGATCTCAAAAAACTACTAAAGGAACACTTCCGGCCCAAGTTGTCCGTCATCGCTTGGCACCACACCTTCGAACAGGGGGATCAGCGACCCAGAGAATCAGCCAAAGAATACATTGCTGCACTGAGAAAAGCCGCTAAACACTGCGAGTTCAAGGATCTAGAAGAACGGCTGAGAGACAGATTTGTATGCGGACTGAGGCATAGAGAATTGCAGCAGAGACTTTTCGCTAAAGAAGACTTATCATTCCAAGATGCCTTGAGAGAGGTTACAGCAGAAGAGGCAGCGGGCGGCGCCATCAAGAACATGAGGCCGATCAGAAGCACTCCAGAAGCTGTGTCCGTGCACCAGGAAGGAGTCCAAAGGAACCCAGAGGAGGATCCTGATGATGAAGTAGACCGTCTCTACCCCACGAAAGAAGGGAAACAGAAGGAAAGCTCTTCAGCTCTCCCCAAGTGCCTCGGTTGTGGAGGTCGCCACAAGAGGACTGACTGTAGATTCTGCTCCGCTATCTGTAGGGCATGCGGAAAACAGGGACACATTGCAGCTGTGTGTCTGGGCCGTCAGAAGGTACAACCTCGGGAAGAATTGCGCCTGAAAGGTACCAGGGTCCCCAGCTAAAACAGGGTGGGTTTCTGTGCTTCATGAAGAAGCATTTATAGGACAGGCACACACAAGCCCATTAAGAAAAAGCTGTCACTTAAAGTGAAGCTACAAGGGGTTCCATTGGCTATGGAACTGGATACGGGGTCTGCACTTTCAATCATTTCCATGCACACGTTTAGGAAGATTTGTTCTGGCAGCGGATTTCAGGCCAAGCTGAGGCCTTCCGACATTGTGTTAACAGACTTTCAAAACTTCAGAGTGTGTGTTAAGGGGGAGGCCACCCTTAACGTACAGTATAAGGATTTTGAAGGTCCACTAGATGTAATAGTAGTAGGGGGTGAGCGAACGAGTCTCATAGGACTCGATTGGTTTGAGGCCTTGGGAATACACGTCACGGGGCTCAATAGCTTGCAAACAATAGACCTACAAGAAGTCTGCAAAGAATTTGCAGATGTTTTCAGCCCATAGCTGGGAACGTACAAAGGACTCCCTGTGTCACTGAAATTAGACCCCAATGTCACCCCTATTAGAATTAAAGCAAGAAGGGTTCCTTTTGCCTTGAAAGGTAAAATTGACACCGAATTGGACAAATTGATTCAGCAAGGAGTTTTAGAACCTGTCGACTCCAGTCCTTGGGAGACCCCCATTGTCACGCCTCTTAAGGCAAATGGGGACATTCGCATCTGTGCAGATTACAAATGCACTCTGAATAAGGCATTGCAGCAACATGCCTATCCTGTTCCTGTGGTCAGTCATATTCTGGCCTCCCTCAAGGGGGGGGGGCGTGTTTTTGCAAAGCTTGACCTAGCTCAGGCGTATCAACAATTGCCTGTTGATGCTGCTGCTGCTGTAGCTCAAACCATTGTGACCCACAGGGGGGCATTCAAGGTAAAGAGGTTACAATTTGGAGTAAATGTTGCTCCTGGAATTTTCCAAAGCATAATGGAAAACACACTATGGGGTATACCAGGGGTTTGCCCCTATTTTGATGATGTCCTAATTGCTGGAGACTCTACACACAACTTAGCTGAGAGATTAAGGGCTGTCCTGCTGAAGTTCAGGAAAACGGGCCTCAAACTTAAGAAGGACAAATGTAAAATTGGGGTGCCTTCTACAGATTTTCTGGGATTCAAAATTGATGCTATCGGGATTCACCCTGCTGAATCCAAATTGAAAGCTCTTATGCATGCTCCTAGGCCAAAGTCCAAGGCCGAACTACAGGCCTTTCTGGGCCTTCTGAACTTCTACAACTCCTTCCTTCCAAACAAGGCTAGTGTAGCCGAGCCTCTTCATAGGCTCCTGGACAAACAGGCAGTGTGGCAGTGGTCACAAAAACACGAAGCAAGTTTCAATGAGGTTAAGGCCTTACTCACTTCTAACAGTGTGCTTGCACATTTCACCTCTGGCATCACTCAGGGGACAACTGAGTTTTGGGACAGTACTGAAATCCCAGCAAGCCCGGGTACAGAACGGGAATACGGGGAAAGACAACCTCTTGACAGGTCTAGGACAGACCTGGGAGGTTCTACACAATTGCCCAACAGTGACAGTCACTTAAGAGGGCCAGAGAGCCTGCAGCCAGGCAGGACAACCAGGTCAAACAGAGAAAGAAGCCCTGGCCTGACGAGCCCGGTGGGCAAGCAAGCAGGCCAGGCATTGGAGCACAGTCCTTGGGGATCACCAGGGCCTAGCAAGGGGGACAAGCATACATCACCCCTCAGTCAAGGGGTACTTGGAAGGTACCCAGAAGCCAGGAGGTCACAGAGAGCTAAAAGATCTCCTAAGTATTTAGAAGATTTTGTAACCCTACTGGCAAAACAGAGTTAACAGAGAGTATTCCTGTACACATAGGAAAATAGAACACTGGGGAACAATAGAAGCAAAAGGAATAACTGGTACAAAGCTAGTATGGGTACCACACTCGTATTGGGTTGTATATTATTATTTGTATGATCATAGTCTTAGCCCGGGGGGGAAGGGGTGTTATGTCCTGAGCCTGTGAAAGCAGGCTCGGGGCATTGCAACAGTCCCGGGCAGGTGCAAGCTGCCCGGGACCAGACTGGCTGTCGCCAGCACTCGCGCGCATGCGCGAGTGCAAGCGCACCAAATGTTGCAGTTTGGCCCGGGATTCACCTATAAAAAGGGCAGGGAGATTTGGCCGTTGTCGGCATCTTGTAACCAGTGTGCTGAACAGAAATAAAGAGGTTCCTGAGAACTACAACTGTTTCTCGTGTCATTGCCATTTCGCGAAGGACTTAACAGAAAGTATATGATATCATCAAGAAGAGTAAAAGAAATTAAATGGAAATAGGCCAGTCACATAGCAAGAAGAACTGATGGCAGGAGGACCAAGGCAGTCATAGAATGAATCCCACTCGATAAAAGAGACCTAAAACAAGATGGATCGAGAACATCAGCAAGTTTTGTGGGCCCAATTGGCAGGACTGTATGGGTCTTTGACTATAATAAACTTGAACTTCATCACGCAATGGATAGAGAATGGTAAAAATGATGATGAGAATGAATATTATGTGCCAGCAGAGTACAAACAATTTATTCCCTCAAAAACCTCAAGGTTCATTTCCAAAGAAAGAATGCTTCAGGATACAGCTGCCAATCAATTTTGCGGGGGTATTGTAGATTAAGATTTATAATATTGTCACTGCTTATAGCAGTATGGTTCAAATGTTAAGGATGATATCTTGAGTTAAAGGGATGTGGGTTTATACTGATACAAAAATGATTCTTAAGAAAAGCTATACCATATTAAATTAATCATTCATACTAGGACTCCTTAAAGCAAGTACTCAATTAATTAATTGATCTGCCTTAAGGCTGTATGAAGGAAAAGACTGCTGTTGTTAAAGCGTTCAATCACATCTTGCCTCTTCATGATCTAATGCAGTGGTCCCCAACCTCTCTGGCTCCATGGACCGACAGCAGTAGTGGCGGCAGGAGGGAGGGTTTGGTTTTGCATGTGCAACTTAACTCCCATGCATGCTCAAATGAAGCCTCAAGCACTCGCCTCCTGCTTGCATGGCCTGATTCCCAACAATAATGGTCCAAGGACTCAGGATTGGGGACCCTTGATCGAGTGGATATTATTTTACTAGAATTGTCTTCATGTAATTTCAAGATCTGATGGATGCCCAGTTGTTCCAAGGGCATGTTAGTTAAACTGGGAAATAAACAAAACAAAACAAAACATTCTGTAAGAAGATCTTGGCAAACACTTCCCAAAATCTGCCAGGAAAACTGCAGAAATGCAGCTGCAATGAATTTACTTTACTCAACAGCATCCTTACTTTATTTTTTCCAGGATATTAGTGGAAGCCCTAAAGCAGGGGTCTCAGCCCGAGTGCCTGGATGAGGATTTCTGGGAGTTGAAGTCCACAAGTCACAAAAGGGCCAAGTTTGAAGAGCCCTGCCCTAAAGAGTTGACATCTTTATATATTTGTGATTATTTCTGTACCTTGAATGTGTGGCAATTTAGCCATTGCTAGGAGGCTGCGTAGCAAAGTTTGGCTTGTGGTTATTGTCCCAGCAGTAAAGAGACCAAGCACAGTAATCACAAGATTTTCAAGAGTGTAGATTCTCTCAGATGAGTTCTGCTCCTGAAAAAAAATAGAAAGGGAAACAGAAGGATGAAAATGGGGTTGATTTAAAGTAATTTATGAAACTCTTCATAGTGTTTCTTTCAGTTAAAGAAAACTTAATTCTACGAGACTAATTTTAGAATATATAGGAGAATTTTTCAATTGTAAAGCATTTATGCAATCACCATTTGATGCAGAGAGGAAACAATTTGCCTGTCTGATCTACCTATCAAATATTTACCACAGGAAATTACGAGAATTAAAGGTTGTTATTTAGAGCTGGACAAAAGCAACTCTTAAGCTGTATGGTGGGTATTATGTTTTGGGGTTCGCGGCATTGAAGCGACACACAATACCAGTTTCAACCAAGTTCATTATTCAACTCCAGTTCCACTCAACAAGCAACAGGCTTGCAGGCCTTTTATAGTTTCCCAAACAGCCTATCATAATTCTCCCTTTTTTGTACCTTGCGCCTGCGCACAAGGCTGGCGCCAACCAGTCTGGTCCCGGGCAGCTTTTGGAATGCCCAGGACCATTTGCAACACTTCTGGGCCTGCTGAGCTGCCTCAACAGACCCAGGACACAATACACCTCCCCCCTAGATAAAACACACAAGTACACTTGTTCCCCTGCCCAACACATAGGCAGACAATTATTTTTTTAAAAAATAATAAAGTTAACTTAAACAATCGTTCTTCAAAATAAAATGAGTGTTTGTGTATTTTACCAAATGTAGGTTCCCAACACCTCATTATGGACCAGCAAGGTTCTTTTGTGATGACAGAAACCTCACATAGTCTCCCAGATGTTTGGGAGGGACTTTAGCCCTTTGAGATCTACGTAAAGTCAGAGAGAGTGCCTGGCCTGTCAGCTCACCTGCCCTGCTAGGCAGACCAGGACTTGTACTTAAGGGTGCCTGGCCTACCGGCCCATCTGTTGGGCTCGATAGACCAGGACTTTGATGCTCATAAGTTACAGGTGGTCAAGGTGGTCAATGTGCCGTGCTGGCAGGTTCTTCTGGGCTCCATTCAGGTTCCCTTGGAGAGGAGGAAATTCCCAAACCCGGTGGTAGAGTGGAGTTTCCCCCATCCACCATGGACTGCTCCTGGGAACTTAGTCCCTCGAGCCCACGACCAGTCTCAGACGTGACCTCTGTCTCAGCAGTGCCCCAATAGTTCCAGTCCCCCATGTAGGTGGCCGAGGTGCCAGAGTCAGGAGCCGCCTCAATGGCAAACTCCTTCACATGAGAATTCCTGTTTGGCACTCTTGCGGATGCGCTGGCCACCCCCCGAGATGACTTCCTATTTGGAGCAATTGCTTATGCGCAGGACTCCCTTTTCGGAGCAATAGCTGATCCGTGAGGATGCCATTGCTCCTCCACTGGGGAATTCCTAGCAACCTGTGATAATTCCCAGGAACAATAAAGCTGGTTCTCAGGATTTTGACCTGAAGTGTGACTATGTTCCTGGGCCCCCTCCCCCCCAAGAGCAGAGGCAGGGGCGGAATTAATGGGGGACAACTGCCAGCGCAGTTGGTCGATGTGATGCTGAAGGACGCGGACGTCTCCCAAGGTCACTTTGTATGATAGTGGCCCCGAGATCTTGCAGATGACAGCAGGGACCCAGAGATGTCCAGTACCATAGTTCCTTATCCAGACTGGATCGCCCACCTGAAGTCTCCTAGGTGACCGCGGCTGTGACACCTGTGAAGCCACCCGATCTGGGTGCAATCTGTCCAACTTCGTGATGAGGCGGTGACCCCAGCGGAGTTCAGCTGGGCTCTTCTCAGTGGCAGTGCATGGTGTGGTGCGGTGTGCAAGAAGAAAATCAGCTAGCTGTGATGCCAGCTGCTGTGCGTGATGCGTTTGAGCGCATCCTTGGTGGTGCACACCATCCTTTCAGCTTGCCCGTTGGAGGAAGGGTGGAAAGGAGCTGACATGGCATGCCGGATCAAGTTGGCCTGAAGGAAAGCCTGGAACTCAAAAGAAGTAAATTGATGACCATTGTCAGAAATGAGGACATCCGGAAGGCCGTGGGTAGCAAAGATTCCTCTCAACACCTGGATAGTCCTGGCAGTAGTAGTGGAGGAGACAGGTACAACCTCTAGCCACTTGGAATGGCTATCCACCAGGATAAGGAAGAATTGCCCCTGAAAAGGGCCAGCGTAATCTAAATGTACCCTTGACCAAGGGGTTTGTGTCTCCTCCCATCTGTGTACGGGGCCTGAGGCATTTCAGGCCATGACTGTTGGCACACCTGGCATCCGTGTACCTGGGCTTCGATAGCTTTATCAAGGCCAGGCCACCACAGATGGCTTCTTGCGAGCGCTTTCATGTGCACAATGCCTGGATGTCCCTCTTGCAGAGAGGACAAGACTCTAGACCTCAGTGAGGCAGGAATAACTACTCTACTACCCCATAAAAGGCACCCATGAAATATAGACAGTTCGTGTCTTCTTTGCCAGAAGGCTTGAAATACAGCATCCGGACATGTGTCAGGCCATCCTGACAAAACCCAAGTCAGCACGCGTGTGACCGTGTGATCAGTGGCAGTTTCTGCAGCCATGTCCCTAGCATTGAGGGGAGATTCAGGTAACTCCTGAATAGAGAGAATCTGAATAGCAGGAGCAGGGTCAGCCTCTATTTGTTTGAGATGCAACCTGCTGAGGCCATCAGCATGGCCCATCTCTTTTCCTGGTTTATGAATAAGTGTATAATCATATGCTGACAGGAAAATTGACCATCTCAGCATACGTGGGGAAATGATATGAGGTGTCTGTTTGTTGGTAGTAAACAATCCCAGCAAAGGTTTATGGTCTGTATAGACCGTGAAATGGCGGCCATATAATTTCTTTATGCCAGCCACTATGGCCAAGGCTTCTCTGTCAATCTGAGCATAATTCCACTCGGCAGATGACAGAGTCCCTGAATAATAGACTATAGGGACTTGTGTCCCATCAGCCTTCAGGTGGCTCAGTACTGCTCCAACCCAATAAGGAGATGCATCGCATGCGATGCATACAGGCAGTTGCTCATTGAAATGAGCTAAAACAGCATTTGAAGAGAGCAAGGCCTTAACCTCATTGAAACTCCTCTCATGGACCTGAGTCCACTGCCATGGAGCCTGCTTGTCTAAGAGCCAGTGTAATGGCTCTGCCACTGCAGCCTTATGTGCAAGAAATGTGTGATAAAAATTTAAAAGCCCCAAGAAAGCTTGCAGCTCACTCTTTGACTGGGGACTTGGGGCCTGCTGAATCGCCTGAAACTTGGATTCAGCAGGGTGAATGTCTTGGGCATCAATCCTGAAACCCAAAATATCAGCAGAAGTGACTCCTATTTTGCACTTGTGTTGCTTCAATTTAAGGCAGCGGTTCTCAACCTGTGGGTCGCAACCCCATTTGGGGTCGAACGACCATTTCATGGGGGTCGCCAAACAATGCGATCTGCCATTTTTTTTCGTCAGCCAGCACAGGGGGCGCCGCCATGCATGCGCGCTGCACAGGGGGCAGCGCCATGCATGCACGCCACTCAGGGGGCGGTGCCGCGCATGCATGCCATGCAGGGGGTGGCGCCGCGCATGTGTGCCACACAGGGGGGCACCACGCATGCGCGCCGCCTGCTTATGACCGGGGTCGCCATATAAAAAGGCTGAGAACCACTGATTTAAGGCCTGCTTTGCGAAAACGAAGCAAAACAGCCCTTAATCTTTCTGCCAGATTTTGAGGTGACTCCCCAGGAATGAGGACGTCATCGAAGTAGGGCAGACCCTAGGGATGCCACGAAGTGTGCATTCCATGACACTTTGAAATATGCCAGGGCTACATTAACCCCAAACTGCAGTCTTTTAACTTTAAAGGCCCCTCTATGAGTTACAATTGTTTGGGCCTCTGCAGTTGCCTCATCAACAGGTAGCTGTTGATAAGCCTGTGCCAAATCAAGTTTTGCAAAAAGCCCCCCCCCCTTCAGGGAGACCAAAATGTGGCTCACCACTGGCACTAGATAAGCATGCTGTTGCAATGCTTTATTCAGTGTACACTTATAATCTGCACATATGTGGACTTCTCCATTAGCCTTTAAAGGTGTGACAATGAGGGTTTCCCGTGGACTGGAGTCCACAGCTCTGCATCTATTTTGCTTTTGAGGGCAAAAGGCACCCTTCTAGGCTTGATCCTGATGGGCATGATAGTGGGGTCTAAACGTAATGCAACGGGAGGCCCCTTGTAGGATCCAAGCTCTGAGCTAAACACATCAGCAAACTTCTTGCAGACTTCTGCAAGGCCCAACATTTGCACGCTGTGAAGCCCAGTCACCTGGATTCCAAGGGCCTCAAACCAATCGAGTCCAATAAGACTTGTGCATTCACCCCCAACTACCACCACATCAAGAAAACCTTCAAAAGCTTTACGCTGCACTTTGAGTGTAGCCTCCCCCTTCACACTGACTTTGGAGTTCTGGAAGTCAGTCAGGATTAAATTCGATGGCCTGAGTTTGACTCGAAGGCCACTACTACTACAAATCCTCTTGAATGTGTGAAGTGAAATGATGGATAGAGCGAACCCGATGTCCAACTCCATCGATAAGGGAACCCCCTGTAACTTCACATCAATGCGAAGTTTTTTCTTAAGGGGCTTGTGTGTCCCTGTCCTCAGAATACTCCTGCACGATGCGCAGAAACTCACCCTGTGTTGGCTGGGGACCCTGGTACCTTTCTGAAGCAATTCTTCCTGAGGTTGGACCTTCTCGCGACCCAAACAGACAGAGGCAATGTGGCCTTGCCTACCACATGCCCAGCAAATGGCGGAACGAAACCTGCAGTCAGCTCGCTTGTGATGACCTCCGCAACCAAGACACTGAGGAGATGCTGGGGCCTTGATGGGATGCCCTTTAAGCCTTCTTTCGGCTGGCTGGTGAAGTCTGTCCACCTCCTCTTCAGGATCCGCTTTGAACCCTTCTTGAGCATCTTCTTGATGGACGAACACGGCTGCTGTAGTGCTTTTGGCGAGTCGCAAGGCCTTCACAGTGCCTCCTGCAGCCTCTTCAGCTGCAACTTCTCACAAGACATCTTGGAAAGTGACTTCAGCTTTAGCAAATATTTTTTATTGCAGCTCTCTGCTTCTCAGACCACAGACAAAATGGTCTCGTAAGCGCTCTTCCAGGTCATTGAACTCACAAGGCCTGGTGGCTTGTCTCAAGGCAGCAATGAGTTCAGCAGCAGACTCACCAGGCTTCTGGTCCCTCTGCTCAAAAGCGTGCCTCCATGCGATTACAAATAGCTTCGGATGAAAATGATCCTTTAGCATATTTTTTAAGTCTGTGAATGTTACAGACTCAAGCACTGCAGGAGCGACTAGATTTTCAGCCACATCAAAAGTGTCCTGTCCACAGACGCACAACAGAGTTGCTGCCTTTAAGCCATCTTCTTGAACCTGGTTGATTCACAGGTAGTTTTCCACCCGGGCCACGTAAGAGTTCCAACGCTCCAGGTGCGACACGTCGAATTCAGACAGCTGCCTGATTTTCAACATCTTTTGCTTCTTTTAGCCTTGCTGCAATTCAGGCTGGGAAGAGGCCCATTTGCCAAGCCCACCTCCAGCATTTGCATACTGGTAGGTGATTGCCGATCTGGGCGCCGTCTTCCGTCTTCCAAGTCTTTTTTGTAAAGACTAGGTTCCTTGCATTGTCTCCTTCTTTGCAGTGATCCCACCTTCATCACCAGTATTATGTTTTCGCGTTCGCAGCATTGAAGCAACCCGCAATACTAGTTTCAACCAAGTTCTTCTTTATTCAATTCCAGTTCCACTCAACAAGCAACAGGCTCACAGGCCTTTTATAGTTTCCCAAACATCCTATCATAATTTTCTCTTTTTTTGTGCCTTGCGCTTGCGCACAAGGCTGGCACCAACCAGTCTGGTCCGGGGCAGCTTTTGGAATGCCCGGGACCATTTGCAACACTTCTGGGCATGCTGAGCTGTCTCAACAGACCCAGGACACAACAGTGGGAAAACAGGATTAGATATGAGCATAGAAGCTTGAATGTTATATCTGAGAGACTAATTCTAATAGAAATTGCTCCTGCAAGATGAATGATTATCTTTGTATCACCTATTAAGAGTGTAGAAGAGGTGTAAATTAGCATGTAAAGCAAATGTCTATACTTATTCATTTTTAATTATGTCGGGCATAGGAGTACATGTTAACAAATGGCAAATTAAAGTAAGAAAGAAGGGGAATAAATATTTTCACATTCTTTCATACAAGGTGAACTAGTTTCATCTTAGATACATATTGGAGATATTTAGACAGTTATGCAAAGATGGTATCTATGCCTACCTTCTCCATTCTATGAAGGAAGCAATCAATATAGTCACGCGGGTTCTGGGGATCCAATGTCTTCTTGTGCAATTCCATTTTCTCACGGATATAATCATAGACTTTTTCAGTCTCAGACTCAATATGTCGTCCAAAAAAGTATTCCATTGTTTTTGGAAAAGTATTGTACACCTGTTGCAGAGTTAATGTTAAACATTATATGTTTTTAGACCATAATGGTGAAGGCTTAATGCCCCAAATATTCAGAGATTAGCTTTTAGTCTGATATTGTTAATTATCAAACCTCAGCTAGGTGCCAAGACCAAGGAGACAAGTTTGGCAAGAATTTCAGTAAGCTATCTTTAATTTTAGTGTTGAGTAAATGCAGCGTCTTGGGAACAATGCATGGTAGGAATTTTTATTTATAATAAGTTGGTTAAAAAGGAATCTATTTGAAAAGCCTTTCCCCCATATCTTTCCTCACCTAGGCTGAGTTCCCTGCAGGATATATTCTGTCAAGCCTCACCCCAGCTATCCCATGAAGGGATAATGATGAAAATGGTAATAATTCTTGAAGCAGGGAGGAAAGAGGGACATAAGAATAGGGGAAATGTTTAAAAATACCAATAAGAAGAGAGGCACCTGTGCATAATTTGATATGATGATTATCAAATTATATATAGTTAAATATGTAGCATTGTACTTTTTAAAAATATTATAATAATATACCTTTCAGTTTGATCACAATATTGATATTCCTCTTATATCACAAACCTAATAGCTTGGGGGATAATGCTATTGTCATTTCTTAGAACAACATGGAAATATGTTTGAGAACTAAAGTTAACTTTTCAGTCAATGGATGAAAAAATTAAGTGAAACATTACAATTAGGAGGAATCAGCCCATCCAGTGAAATTCCATGTTTGGCTCTCCCTGACTAATTAAGAAATGGGCAAGTCCTAGAAATAAGCAGGTCAGCGCCCACAGCAGTTACGAGAGAATGAAATGATCCCGTGGGAAATAAGCCCAGCCAGGAAAGAAGGTTTGCTGAGAACCAATTTATATTTTGATGGCTCAGTCTTGCTGGAAGTCTGGATTTGACTTCTCCTGCTTATCTACAGTAATCTCTACACCTACAGTAATCTCCACATCCCTTATTTGGATATTCGAACACACAGAGAGGCCCACTAGTAAAAATGAGTGTTTATAGCAGGAAGAGCATCAGAGAGGAAAAACATACCAGTCCTAGGAAACTAGTCAGAAATCTTATTTGAGACTCCATAATCTGTTGGTTCTCTATGAAGGTTTGATCTTTGTAATCATATCGATTGCCAAAGATGACTGCACAGATCACATTAGAAACAGCACTTGCCAAATTTCTTCTTGGGTCAAAAGGCTGCCCTGCAACAAAGGCCACAGACATTAATGGGAGGGATCAAAGAATGGGGATCTTCCCTTCCACAATTCTCACCACAGAACTGCAACAAAAAAAGTGGTTTGGGTCAAAGAAGTTATTCAAAGATTTTATTGGTATTTTTAATAAATAATATTAAATAGAAGAGCCTAGATGTAATTAAATGAAAACATAAACCTTATAACCACTAGAGGTTTTTTTCAAAACCTTCTTGCTATCTTCTGTCAAGAATTATTTTCTCACTTTCTCTTCCCTTTTCTGCTCATGGTTGGTTTTTCCCTCCCTGTTCCTTCTTTTAGAAGTTTCTATTTCCAGTTTTCACTCTCCTGACTGTCTCTCCCTCCACCTTCTAATTTCTTTCTTCTTTCTTTTTTAAAATATAATCCTATTATTTCATTTCTTTCCCCTTCTGATTCCAGAGATTTGTCCATTAATGATTATATTCAAAATGGCACAAATCTTTAGAGGAATACTATTTATGACGATTCAGTGCAGATCCACAGTGGCTTTCAGATCTCCACCCTCATGCAAACTGCCTATTCTCTCATCATACCTTTAAAGCAAGACATTATCCATGTTTTCCTTTCTAGCCTTAGATTACCTATGTCATTCATCCATAACTTCTTTTGCTGGCTCTTGAATTTGCCTGATATATAATCATGTTCAAATGAATTATTTAAACACTTTTTCCGCTTCTTTTCCCAATTTTAACTGAGCACTTTATTCCCTCAGCACTGTCTCCTTCTATCCCATTCATATTTTTTTTACTATTTCTTTTTTTAAATCTCCTTCCAGAAAGACCTGTCCACAGAACATGATTTCCCAAGATGCTACATCTCCTGGAAAAAAATAAATTTATATCTGTAAGGCACCAGGAAAATCAGGCAATCCGGGCAATTCAAATCGGTATAAAGATTTATTGTAAGCTTAAGCTCACTACAAGAATCTGAACTACTAATGGCCAAAGGAAATTAGCAGAAGATAAGAGTAGAAAGATTCAAGGTAGGCTGGACGTAGATCTCTTCTGGGCACGAAGGGACTCATGACTGATGATTTGTTTGATCCCTCCCTTGGGGAGGGATATATATATGCCTATCTAAGTTTTTCTTTATTTTGTGCACTTAAGCACAGAGAATTTGAGTTTCAGTTTAGAATCTAGTTTTCCTGTAACTTCACATAATACAACAAACCCTTTCCAATTTCATATTTTAAAAGATAATAGTCTTCCTGATATGATTCTTCTGTGGGAGAACAGCCCTCAGTTTCTTTAGAGGACCTTTTGTGGCAGCCATTTCCTCCACCAGACAAAGGGCTTCCTCCTGCACCCTCTCAGACATTCTTTTCTTCCCCATTCCAAAATCTCGCAAGGTGGACAGTGTGAACCGTCGCAGCTCCCTCTGTTTCTTCTCATCATTTGTAGATATTCCTGAAACAACAGACACCAAAAGGATCATGATGTTGGTCAATTGTCAGCTTTTGTGGAAGAGTATGTTTAGATACAATATTTCAGACACTTTCCTTTTTCAAATCTTTCTTTCAATCATAGTTGAAAGAGGCTACTGCACTGCAATAAATTATGCATCAGAGAATTTTCATTCCTCACATTTAAAGTAAACAAGGCTTGATGTTTAAAATACCAAAGAAGGAAATTTCACAGTTGCCATCTTTCCATTCTTGACTGCTGTCATATTAAGAGAAGAATGAATGAGGCTATGAAAACCATGTCATACGTTTATGTAGGTGTGTTATAGATAGAAAGAAATCCCTACATTAGACATGGACCTCTACACTGAGATGCCGTTTTCAGTAAGCAGAAGAAAATTGGAGTCGTTTTGAGTTGTGGATTTTATTTTATTATTTGCTGTAGAGGCTTTATTGACAAAAATAAGTCACTTCCCATTACATATGTACTAGCTTGCTTGATTGTGTGCTAACAAGTTACTCTCAACTCTTAGCTACCTTTAGATTTCCTCCAACACAATCTATCCCTAACCTAATTCTTCAGGACTTGTAAGGGTACATTTGTCATCATTTTAACTGAGTTCATTGACTTTGCAGATGGCCATCCTCTTCCTTTTATCTTTCTCACCATTATACCCTCCTCTAGGGAGCTAGACTTTTGAACCATATGTCTGAAGAATGATAATTTTAGTGTGGTCATTTATGCTTTGAGTGGAAACTTTGAGCTGATTTGCTCAATGAGCTATTTGTTTCTTATTCGTGGATGTCCACAATGTTTCCAGAGATCTTGTCCAACATCAAACCATATTCTTTCAATATTCTTTCTCTCCTGTTTATTCAAAGTCCAAATTGTCAAAGTATCCTCTTTGAAAACCATTTTGTTTGCCTTCCCAAAGGACCAGTTTAGAGGTGAGATTACTTTTTTTTTTTTTTTGCATGTAAGGAACAATCAGAACAGATTTCAGAAGTGATCAGTGGAAGCGAAATGGTGAAAAAAAGGTGTTCCTCCCTCTTCAAAAAGCATGACCAGATCAACCTCTTTACAAAACTTCATTTCAAGTGAAACTTTCATAACTATCAATAATATTAAGAGCATTAAAATAATTTAAAATTACTTATAGAAAATTAAAAAGAGCAACAACGAATAAGGAAATAAAAGAGAATCAACCTTTATTTTGGAACACTCGTCTGTGAAAGGGCGTATTAGTTCGCCCACCAAATTCTTCTGCTTGATTTATCAAAGCATCTTTTACCACCTCATATCCACAAAGAGCAACCATTGGTTTTGATCCAGTCCAGATAGTAAATATAGGTCCATACTTCTCTGTAAGCTAAAGGTAAAATTAGATGAAAACCCAGTTAATTAAACGATAAAGCATTTTTTGATGAAATTATTCTAAAGCATGCTTGAAATAGTTCTTAAATTCATCACAGAGAGATGATGTTGAATCTAAGCTATAATAATTCTTAATATTTACAGGGTACATCAATATGATAGGATAAATTGCACATATCTCCTGCTGGTGAGATGATGGGAATGAGATAATCACAATTTTGACTGCATAATACATTTCTGCAAGTAATCTGGTACTGCAAAATATATGATAACAGACCACACATATTTTAATGAACTTTGTAACCTCCATTGTGTGTATTTATCAGACTGTAATTAGGTGACTTTAAATTAAAATTCCTACTGAAGATGCACAAGAGCCCCTAATAAAATTGGACTCTTATAGAAGAAAATCAAACTCCTTAAACTAGGGAAATATGCATATATCTTTCAAAATAATCACCTGAAAAAGCAAAGAAGTACATTAGTTACCTTTTTATAGGATTTATTTAGAGGTAGTACATCTTGCTGAAAGAGGTTCCCCAGAATAGGCCATGGAGTAGGTCCAGGAGGCAGCTGCTCTTTTTTCTTGTACATTTGGAAAGATGAGAAAAGGGTGAAAAGTATACAGAGAAGAAACAGAACTCCTGCCCATGTCAGCTCCATCCTCTCCTCAGTTGTTTTCCTCTTCAAAAATCCAAAAAGCTGTTTAAAGGAGACAAGATTGAAAGAAGGAGACCAATTGAATCCCCAATCACATCTAAATTCTTCACTTCTCTAACCTTTACAAACCTCTTGTTTACATTCAGCTCAAATTATTCTTTAACCTCTATCAGTATAGGAGAGTTACTTATCAACATTCTTATCTTTGGACTGTGGACAAAGGTAAGTTACAGTTTCTCTATGTTTGGCAGAAAATATGGAGTGCATGCAGTCGTGGGTTTCAAATAATTTAACAACCGGTTCTCTGCCTCGCCTTTCCTCCACCTTGGTTGGGGTGGGCTGCTCGGGGGTCGGCTGGGATGGGGGCAGGATGTCCCAGCGGGGGGGGTAGGAGCCCCCAGTTACAGAATTGCTGGAGGTCACAGCTGGGGAGGGCAGGAGGGTACGGTGAGGGGACTGCAAGAGTCTTGGAATGGTGTGAGTGCAGGAGGGGGGTCAGCAGATCCCAGCTGGAGGAAGGTGAGGGGGTCTGGCTAGGGGGGGTGGGAGGGCTGGGATGCCTCTGCCAGGGAAAGCTCCGCCCCACTGGCTGAGCCTGTCATCCACACCACGGTCAGGTAGGATTGCATAGAAGAGGCGCTGGGCAGGGGGCTGGAGGGGGAACTGCCAGCAGAGGGGGAATTAGAATAGCCATCATCTCCCTTCCTCAGCGCAGCTCCATCAGCGCAGGTGGAGGTGGCCCCGGGACAGCCGGAAGTGGGCCCTTGCCCGACCTGGGCCCCATCCCCTCTGCAGCTCTGTTGGAGGCGGCAGCTGCTGCTCTGAGCCCCTTAACCAACCGGCCACACAGTGAAGTAGGAGGAGGCGGCTGTGATTCCTGCATTGCCAGGCCTGACCAGCAGCAGACTAAAAAAAAAAAAGTTCTATCAATCAAATCCAATTTATCGTGAAAAAAAAAATCTTGCGAAGTTGGAACTGATTGATTGAACTTTTTTTTTAGTCCCATAAACCTGTTTGTGGGACTGCTCACAGCAGTGGAGGAAGTGACGGAGGACCGTGTCGAAGCTGGAAAGAAGGTGTCACATAGGTCCGATTAGGGATGGGCAGGGGTGGCATTTCTGCCACACGTCAACCGCTTCTCTGAACTCAAAAGAATTAGCTACCAGTTCTACCGAACCGGTCCAAACCAGCTGAATCCCACCACTGAGTGCATGTAGGTTGAGTTTAAAATATGGACATTTCCCTTTTATGTAATTTTTCAAGTTGAGTCCCCTTCAGAAGAAAATTGATAGCCATCAACAGCAAAGAATCTTTCTGGAAGATTTTGAACACAAAAATGACAAAAAATGCATGATTTTGACTGCCATTTAGAATTTAAATTTCATCCAAAAGATGTTTTAAATCTCATTATTGGGAAGAAAATTGCCAATGTTGGAATAAATAGAAATAGGAAAGGAA
>JAKSXO010000350.1:0-10000 GCA_024509115.1 Crotalus helleri
AAATAGAATAGAATTACAGGATAGAACAGAACAGAAATGGAATAGAATAGAATAGAATTGAATTGAATTGAATTACAGGATAGAACAGAACAGAATAGAATAGAAAATAGAATAGAATTACAGAACAGAACAGAACAGAACAGAAATGGAATAGAATAGAATAGAATTACAGGATAGAACAGAAGAGAACAGAACAGAATAGAATAGAATAGAAAATAGAATAGAATTACAGGATAGAACAGAACAGAACAGAACAGAACAGAAATGGAATAGAATAGAATAGAATAGAATAGAATAGAATAGAATAGAATAGAAGGCTAAAACATATAAGGAACGGTTGCTGGAATTAGGAATGTCTACTTTAATGAAGAGAAAGATGAGGGGGGGACAGGATAGCTGCCTTCCAATATCTCAGGGCGTGACCCCAAAGAAGAATTGGGGGTCAAGCTATTCTCCAAAGCGCCCGAAGACAAGATGAGAAGCAACGGATGGAAACTAATCAAGGAGAGAAGCGACCTGACAGTGAGAACAATTAACAGTGGAACAACCTGCCTCCAGAAGCGGTGAATGCTCCAACACTGGAAGTTTTCAAGAGAGATTGGACAGCCATTTGTCTGAAATGGCCTGAGAAGGGTTGGACTAGATGACCTCCAAGGTCCCGTCATCATCATCATCATCATCATCATCATTGTGGGGGTTTATTGGGTCTTATAGTTGGGGTTTTACTTCTGTAAGCTGTCCACCGTGAGTTGGGTGGTCATATGATTTGTTAATAAATAATAAATCAATAACAAAGGGATGTATCCTCAAGGCCATGTCTTTCCGGCTGGTTGCATCTGTCTGTAAAAGCTGGTGGGGCCGATAGAAAAGTGACCAGCAGCCCATAAGCCACGATGCCATCTAATTCTGCAAATTGCTGACTGCGTCCCTTCAGCCATCTGTTGGCCTCCCTCCCTGCTCTCTGCAAGATATTAAGGAATTATCTAAAAATGGACCAAGCCAGGTTTCCTTCTGAAGGATGGAAAAAGGAGGAGTCGGGCCAGTTCTTGGCTCAGCGCAAAAAGGGGTTCTTAGCAGTGATTCTCAGCCTTGGAAACCTTAAGAGGGGTGGGCTTCCACTCCCAGAATCCCCCAGCCAGCCTGCTTTAAGAGAGGTGATTTCCACTCCCAGAATCCCCCAGCCAGACTGCTTTAGGAGGGGTGGGCTTCCACTCCCAGAATCCCCCAGCCAGCCTGCTTTAAGAGGGATGGGCTTCCACTCCCAGAATCCCCCAGCCAGCCTGCTTTAAGAGGAGTGGGCTTCCACTCCCAGAATCCCCAGCCAGGATGGTTTGATGAACATCAGCTCCCAGAATTCCCTAAACAGCAGACCTTAAAATGGATGGACCAACTCCCAGAAGTCCCCAGCCAGCCTGCTTTAAGAGGGATGGGCTTCCATTCCCAGAATCCCCCAGCCAGCCTGCTTTAAGAGGGGTGGACTTCCACTCCCAGAATTACCCCAGCCAGCCTGCTTTAAGAGAGGTGGATTTCCATTTCCAGAATCCCCCAGCCAACCTGCTTTAAGAGGGGAGGGGCTTCCACTCCCAGCATCCCCCAGCCAGACTGTTTAAGAGGGGTGGATTACCATTCCCAGAATCCCCCAGCCAGGCTGCTTTAGGAGGGGTGGGCTTCCACTCCCAGAATCCCCCAGCCAGGATGCTTTAAGATGGATGAACATCAGCTCCCAGAATTCCTAAACAGCAGACCTTTAAAATGGATGGACTTCAACTCCCAGAAGTCCCCAGTCATGCTTTAAGAGGGCTGGACTTCCACTCCCAGAATCCCCCAGCCAGCAAAGCTGCCACCATGGGAGAAACCTCAGCGGATTCACCCGTTTCATAGACTCATCTATATCCAAAGCCGACTGCCTCTGAACATGGAGGCTCTCTCCCCACCCCCTGGCGCTCTGCAGAGGAAGGGGTTCATTTCCTGGGGTGCAACGGGGGGGGGGTCTTCTGCCTGTTTTGCTTCAGAGGCAGCCCCCCTCCCCACCCCCACCGCCGTCGCCTCCTCCCTGCTGCTTCGCAATAAACTTTCCCCAGATTAATTTTGTATTTTGCTATTTGATTCCCTCCAATTGGCCATTATGTCGGAAAGGATAATATCTCCCTGGGGCCTTATTTAATTTTTTGCTTTAATTTATTTTTTTCCCTCTAGCTTGTAACGAGGGTAAATGTATTGCTGCATGTGTGGCGTTCTCCGGATTTTTTAGTTTTTTCGTTTCCTCCTGGGGGGGGTGTTAAGGATGGCCTGGGAGTCTGGGGGAGGGGCGTTGGGACCCCCGTGGCTGCCTGGGACCCCAGGCCCCTGGAGGGGGGGGGTCAGAAAAGTCAAGATGGCTGCGGCTGGCCTTGTAATGGAAGCACCGCCTTTTTCTAAAATTGGTTGCCACTTTGGTGAAAAAATTAAAAAGAGGTGGGGCTTCTGTCACATCGTCCTGGGCGGCCATCTTGACTTTTCTGACCTGCCTGCAGGGATGCCCTGCACTATTCTCACTCAAAACATCGTCCTAACCACCAACTGAAAATAGGAAATACGAAGACTTGACAGGGCTATGCTCCCTCTGAGCAAAATTCCTCCCGTTTTGCTCTTCCCGTCACGAAAATCAGAATATTTTTATTCCCTTTCGGGGCACCGGGGACCACCGGTTCCGTGGAGAGAGGTTTTTTCCGCGGACCCGGAGGGTGCGTGGTTTTGTGTGCTGCCTGCATCCCGTGGATGGGGCTTTGCTTGTTTGTGCGGACCGGTTGCTGGCATGCCGTGGCCCAGTCCATGGCCCGGGCGGTTGGGGACCCCTGATTTAGACAATTACAGGTGGGTCCTTGGTTTACGACTGATCACTTAGTGAGCTGCCATGCTGGCTGGCTGAGGAATTCTGGAAGTTGAAGTCCACAGGTCGTAAAGCCGGCAGAGTTGCCCACATTCCTGAGAGAGAGAGAGAGAGAAAGAGAGAGAGAGGAGAGAGAGCAGAGAGACGAGACGAGAGAGAGAGAGAGAGAGAGAGAGAGAGAGAGGAAAAAAGGCAAAGAAAGAAAGAGAAATAGAGAGAGAAAAAGAGAGAAGGAGAGAAAGTGTGAGAGGAAAAAAGACAAAGAAATAGAAATAGAGAGAGAAAAAGAAGAGAGGGAGAGAAAGTGTGAGAGGAAAAAAGACAAAAAGGGAGAGAGAGAGGGAGAGAGAGAAAGAGCGAGAGAAAGAGCGAAGGAGAGAGAGGGGGGAGAGACAGAGAGGGAGAGACAGACACACACACACACACACACACATACATACAGGAGGAGAGACTGAGGAGGAGAGGGAGAGACAGAGAGAGAAAAAAAAGAGGGAGGGAAAGAGATGGAAAGAGAGGAAAAAAGACAAAGAAAGAGAGAGAAATAGAGAGAGAAAAAGAGAAGGAGAGAAAGTGTGTGAGAGGAAAAAAGACAAAAAGGGAGAGAGAGAGGGAGGGAGAGAGAGAGAAAGAGGGAGAGAAAGAGCGAGGGAGAGAGCGAGGGAGGAGAGAGAGACAGAGAGAGGGAGAGACAGAGGAGGAGAGGGAGAGACAAAGAGAGAGAGAGAAGAGAGGGAGAGACAGAGAGAGAAAGAAAGAGGGAGGGAGAGAGATGGAGAGAGAGAGGAAAAAAGACAAAGAAAGAGAGAGAAATAGAGAGAGAAAAAGAGAGAAGGAGAGAAAGTGTGTGAGAGGAAAAAAGACAAAAAGGGAGAGAGAGAGGAGAGGGGAGAGAAAGAGCGAGGGAGAGAGCGAGAGAAAGAGAGAGGGAGAGACAAAGAGAGAGAGAGAGAGAGAAGAGGAGAGGGAGAGACAGAGAGAGAGAGAAAGAAAGAGGGAGAGAGAGAAGGAGATGGAGAGAGAGAGAGAGGGAGGGAGGCACACACACACACACACACACACACACACACACACACAGAGGTCAACTTTGTGCAGGCAGAAATTCAGCCAGGTTTCTCCAGATGGGGCAAAGTTAACAAGGAGCACCAGGGCTGGGGGAAAGGAGGACCAGAAGGAGACAGGAAAGTCAAAGAACCATAGATGGGTGGGGTTGGATGAGGTCTCAAGAAGGTGATCTTCTTCTTCCCCTGCTCCTCCTCCTTCCTCTTCTTCCTCTTCTTCTTCCTGCTCCTCCTTCTCCCTCTCTTCCTCCTCCTCAACCTTCTCCTTCCTCCTTCCTCCTCCTTCTTCTTTTCTTCTCCTTTTCTCTTTTCCTCTTCTTCCTCCTCCTCCTCTTCCTGTGTTTTCCTTCTTCCTCCCCACTTCCTCTTTTCTTTTTCCTCCTCCTTTTCTTCCTTCTTCCTCTTCCTTCCTCCTCCTCCTGTTCCTCTTCCTCCTCCTCCTCCTTCTCCTTCCTTGTCCTTTACCAAGTGTCTTTCTCCACCATCATTCCTCCTCCTCTTCCTCCTTCATTTTCCTCTTCTTCTTCCTGCTCCTCCTTCTCCGCTCTCCCTCTCCTCCTCCTCCTTGACCTCCTCCTCTCTGTCCTCCTCCTCCTTTTTCTTTTCTTCTTTTCCTCCTCCTCTTCCTATTTCTTCTTTTTCATTCTTTCTCCCCCTCCTCTTTTTCCTCCTCTTCTTCTTCTTCTCTTCTTCTCTTCTTCCTCCTCCTCCTCCTTCTCCTCCTTCGCCCCTTCACCAAGTGTCTTTCTCCACCATCACCCCTCCTCCTCCTCCCACAAACTCCTTCTAGCACTGATGATGTACCCTAGTTGGGTCATGAAATGTCTGCAAGGAAACCACCCAGCTCAGAGAAGCACCAAAGACCCCACAGTAGTCTTCCTCTCCTCCTCCTCCTCCTCCTCCTCCTCCTCCTCCTCCTCCTCCTCCTCCTCCTCCTCCTTCTCCTCCTCCTCCATACCTCAGCCTAACTCTTTTAAGAGTCATTAGCCCCAGCACCAGAGAAGCAGGATATGACCTTTGGGACATAATAGGATTAACCAATCACCATCAGAATACCAGAAAAGCACACTCAGACTCAGGTCCAAGTTCATGCCACAGGAACATGGAAACAACTCCAAACAAAAGGCTCCAGAGGGTATAAAATCCACTCCCTACATGTGCTCTTCCCTTTTTTCTTCCAGAGCCATCTTTCTGTCTGGCTCTCCTCTTCAATCAACTACAACCTCTCCTGCTTCCCTCCTTAAAGCCCAGTCGCCATGTTTATTCCCAGCTTGGATGAGCCATGAGGAAGACTTTCTTCTTCCAACAGTATGGCTCCTTTGGCTGGCCGCGTTGTGAACGTCCTTAGCTCCTGAGGCATTTTGGATAAGCTGCCGGCTGCCTTCACTTAAACTCTGAGTGATTAATGATCCAAGAAAGAGTCAGCTGAGCTGGGCTTCACTCAGGATGGAGAACAGCTGGCAGAGAGAGACAGACCCAGGCGGAGAAGTTTTTTCTGGGGGAGGAAACTTCTTAGTTTGTCAAGAAATGTTCTTTTTCCAAGCTTCTTCCAGGAAACCCTATACCAGTGTTTCTCAACCTTGGCAACTTTACAATGTGTGGACTTCAACTCCGAGAATTCTCCAGCTAGCGTTGCTAGCTGGAGAATTTTGGGAAGTTGAAGTCCACACATTGTAAAGTTGAGAAACACTGCCCTATACCATTCCAGACTATTTTTTTTTTTTTTTGCACATGGCGGCGGAGGCCTAAAGCGAAAAGGTTTTATAAAACCCAGCTGAAGGCCGAGGACTGGGGCGACGGCGCGCGTGCCCACAGAGAGGGCTCTGAGTGCCGCCTCTGGCACCCGTTGCCATAGGTTCGCCACCACGGCCCTATACCATTTCAGACAAATGGCTGTTCGGTCTCTTCTTAAGGATTTCCAGGGTTGGAGCATTCACAGCTTCTGGAGGCAAGGAGTTCCACTGGTTAATTGTTCTCACTGTCATGAAGTTTCTCCTTAGTTCTAGGTTGCTTCTTTCCTTGATTAGTTTCCATGCGTTGCTTCTTGTCCTGCCTGGCTCACGGTCTCTTCTTAAAAGCCTCCAGCCACAGCTTCTGGAGGCAGGTTGTTCCATTGAAATCGACTGGCAGAACACGAGGGGCTGCCTTCCAGTTTGACTGGCTTCAAGAAACGGTTGGACCGAATTCCCCAGCACCAAAGGCTACTAGCTTTGATGACAGTAGGAGGACCCAGAAGGCCATCTATACTGGGAGACTGGTGAGCTTTCTGGTGCAGTTGGTGGACCATTGGTGGAAGAGGCTGCTGGATGAGACACCCTAGGTCACTGGTGGTGAACCTATAGCACGCGTGCCAGAGGCAGCACTCGGAGCCCTCTCTGTGGGCACGCGCTGTCGCCCCAGCCCCCGCCTCCTGCCACGGTCCCCTCCTCACCAGCAGCCCCCCTGGAGGAGAGTCGCGCCCAGGCATGGCCCGCACAGAGCAGCGCAGCCAAGGACATAGCTGAGACAAGACTCCACCCTCACATCCATAGCGTGCAGATGATGGCACGGGGTGCGGTCGGAGGAGCGTCGCTGCCATGGCGCTGCAGGGCTGCTTGGGCGATCTGCTGCGGGCCATGGAGGCGGTGCATGGTCCTGTGGTGGGCGGGGGTGGGTGGGGGAGAAGCAGGCAGGGCAGGAGGTGGAGTGGGGGCAGGGGGCGGTTTTGGGGACCTCGGTCTCTAAAAGGTTCACCATCACTGCCCTAGGTGCCAATCAAAATAGGCTTTCTGGTGAAGTTGATTTCCTGGTCGGGTCAACCTGGTGATGCTGATGTTGATCTTCTGGAATGGAGCTGCCGTGTCTCCTACAAGGTCATCTTCCTTCCTCTCCATGGGACCAATAAATTTCCTCGGAATAACAGAGCTGGGAGGAACCTCAGAGGTCTTCTAGTCCAACCTCCTGCTCAGTCAGGAGGGCCTATACCGTTTCAGACAAACGGCCTGTCCAGTCTCTTCTTCAAAAACCTCCAGTGATGGAGCACCGGCAACTTCTAGAGGCAAGGAGTTCCACAGATTAATTGTTCTCACTGTCGGGAAATTCCTCCTTAGTTCCAGGTTGCTTCTCTCCTGGATGAGTTTCCACCCGTCGCTCCGTGCCTGTTCTATCCCTGCCTGTGTGAGTCCTTGTTAACTCACAAGGACCAACCCTTCTTTTAACAAGTAGGCTGGAAATGCAGGAAAACCAACCCCCCTTTTATTATTTAGGTACATACCTGTAAAATGTCCCCAAAGCAAAGGCAAACAAACCACGATGCAAACGGAGAATTGTTCACAGGCAAGGCAAACAAAACAGGATTCCATGAAACTTGAATCCTTTGCAATCAGCTTGCCTTCAGCAACCAGCACCGCCCACACCTTCCCTTTCCTCAATGCCTTCTCCTCCTCCCTTGGAGCTGCCCCATTGCCTCCCTCTGTCTTGCTCTTGTTGCCTGTCTGCCTTTGCGAGTGCCTATGACAGGGGTGTCAACTCAATTCCATTGAGGGCCGCATCAGCATTGCGGTTGCTCTCGAGGGGGGCGGGTGTGTGTGGCCAGGGTGAGTGCAACCTACTGGGGTGGGCATGGATGGAGTGAGGTGTGGCCTATTGGGTGGGCATGGCCAGCTCTACATCATTTGCGTCAAGGGTGCCTGTGGGGGCCTGGGCAGGAGTGGGACAGATCTGAGGGTCTCTGGCAGAAGGGGTGGGACCGGAGCAAGTGCCAAGGCATGGTCCACAGGAGGAGCCTCACTGTTCCTCTTAGGCCATGCAGGGGGGGGGGCTGGATGGTGGCGCGGGCTTCCTGGAGCCTTGAGCAGCAGAGGTCAAATGCTCAGGCCTGGCCCTGAGCACCTGCGCCACCAAGCCGTTTGCAGACGGCCCTTGTGGAGCTAAGACGGAATGCGTTTCAGCATAGATGGCCGCCACAAAATTGTACATTGGCTCCCCGGCTGGCCAAGGCAGCGGGGGCCGTTCCCTCACTGTTTCCAGGGTGGCTTCACGGCCACATGAAACTCACTTCGCGGGGCTGCATCCGGCCCCCGGGCCTTGTGTTTGACAGGTCCTGGTCTATGACGTCTTCCAGCTGTGAGTCCTCAGAGTCTGGCTCAGCTCCCCAGCACAGCTGGGTCTCAGTCTGAGCACGGTATGTCTAGTTTAACGAAGAGAAGGACAAGGGGGGACATGATAGCAGTGTTCCAATATCTCAGGGGCTGCCATAAAGAAGAGGGAATTAAGCTATTCTCCAAAGCCCCTGAAGGCAGGACAAGAAGCAACGGGTGGGAAACTAATCAAGGAGAGAAGCAACCTAGAACTAAGGAGAAAACTTCCTGACAGTGAGAACAATTAACCAGTGGAACAGCTTGCCTCCAGAAGCAGTAAATGCTCCAACACTGGAAGTTTTTAAGAAGAGACTGGACAGCCATTTGTCCGAAATGGTGTAGGGTTTCCTGCCCGAGCAGGGGGTTGGACTAGATGACCTCCAAGGTCCCTTCCAACTTTACTATTATTATTATTATTATTGTAAATCCTGGAGCTCATCAGGGCCTTCCTCTGTTGGCTCTCCAGGGCCCCCCTCCTCCTCCTCCTCCTCTGATTCCCCGGACTCAGCTGCCGGGTCCACTGGTGGGCACGGAACCCACAACATTGCCCTGCCTTCAGGGCAGGGCTTTGGAGAATAGCTTGACTCTTTATGCTGTGTGTCTTAGGGGTTGGGGTCTCTCCCGCCCTCCTCCTAGCCAAATGCTGCCTTCCCAGCGCACCCCCGAAGCCCGCTGTTCATCACGGCTGCCCTTTCCTTTGAGCTGACCCAGCTGGACCTTGACCCCCATTCAGACAAGACGAGTGCTGTCCAATATTGGATTTGCTCTTTGACACCAGCTGCCGAATTGGCTTCTCCGCCTCATAAAACGAGCCCCTTCAAGCGTGACCAGAAGAGACATTGTTAATCTCTCCGAGTGTCTCAGCCGCGTCAACCTCCCATCTCAGAGGTCCAGGTCGGCGGTGGTGCGATAGACATGGCTCGCCGTGGGCACGACCCTTTCTGGGCTCGGCTTCTCTGCCCACTTACTGGGCGAGAGAACCAAACGAGGGAAATGAAAGGTATTAATACGGGAGGGCAGGGCAGGGCAGGAGAGCAGCCGGGGGGTGCCCACGCCAATAATTTGCCTTTGGTTTTATTATACATAAAACAAAGTTATTTTTGCAACGCTGTGCGCTTTCCAACCTGCAGACTGGACAGCTGAATCAGAAGAGGAGGAAACCCCCCCCCCCGTCCCTCTTCAACCTGGGTTCCTTTATTTCTCTCGTTGGGGTACTGCAGGACTCTTGGGGTCCAGCCTGGCAAAATATAGGACGTGACACGCTCTGCCCCGCAGGATATAGTCCTCCCTCTGCAGAAGTGGAGAGATGTCGCGACAGACTAGCCCTGATGATGTTCCCTAGTTGGGTCATGAAAGGTCTGCTAAGAAAACCACCCAGCTCAGAGAGCACCAAGGACCCCACAGTAGTCTTCCTCCTCCTCCCCTCCTCCTCCTCTCCTCCTCCTCCTCACTCCTCCTCCTCCCTTCTAGCACTGATGATGTTCCCTAGTTGGGTCATGAAAGGTCTGCAAGAGAAAACCACCCAGCTCAGAGAGCACTAGGGACCCCACAGTTGTCTTCTTCTTCCTCCTTCTCCTCCTCCTCTTCCTCCTCCTGCTCCTCCTCCTCCTCCTCCTCTTCCTTCTCCTCCTCTCTCCTCCTCCTCCTCTTCTAGCACTGATGATGTTCCCTAGTTGGGTCATGAAACGTCTGCAAGGAAACCACCCAGCTCAGAGAGCAACAAGGACCCCTCAATCCTCCTCCTCAATGTAATTTTGCCCCATTTTATGCACCTAGGCTTGCCAGAGTTGTTAAGCTGTTAAATGAACCACTGCCGTTGTTAAGTTAGTCACACAGTTGTTAACTGAAACTGGCTTCCTCCCATGGACTTTGCTCGCCGGAAAGCCGAAAAAACGGGGTCACGTGACTTCAGGACACACCGGCCGTCAAACACGAACCGGTTGACAAGTACCCAG